>JASDQU011176010.1:0-10614 GCA_032191745.1 Picea mariana
GTTGAAAGTACATGAGAAGGATCCTCATGATGAGATTGATTCCTCCTCGAATCCAATGGATTTGCTGCAAGGTTTCCTGCTTCCTAAAGTGTGGTATGTGCCTTCTTAGGCATCTGCTGAAGCTTCGACATTGGCTTCTTATCTGGATGAACTACCTGCTTATTTTCATGTATAGAATATGAGTGTATGGAATCATCTCTGATGTCTGAAACTGATGGAAGCACAAGAGTATATGCATGTTGCATTGGAGGTGCATGAAAAGTACTCTCCTTATGTGTAAATAGAATAGAGGAGACATCTTCAAAAAACTTAGTGAATTTATAAAACCTTGACTTGTGATCCACCTCACCAAGTGAAATGATGGAATTGTCATGCATGTCAATTAATGAAACTGAATATGATGTAAATTAAAACTTTTTACCTTTCTAAGTGATCTGATAAACTAAGAGTAGATTCAGATAAAGCTTTGGAACATGTATAACATTCTCAAAACTTTCATTGTGGATTTACACTCTCCCTTCTCCTGCTATTGCTACTAGAGTATCATGCCCCATGAGAATAGGGGGTCTTGAGAATGGACTCAAAGAAGAGAAAACGTCCTCATTCGCTGCCATATGATCGGATGCACCAGAATCTATAATCCATGAATTAGATGATGAATTAATTGCAACCAAATCATGATGATTACCTTTTGTAGGAGCATGGTATTCTTCCTTTTGCTTCTTGACTCCCTTTGGAATGAAGTTTCCCAGGTTGTTCTATTGAAGTGCATGTGACATAAGATCAATTTGTTTCTTCATTCATGTGGATTCTTCATGATTTGGTTTATTGAAGTAAGTGCATTTCTTTCCTTCTTCTTCTTCTTCAAATCTGAAGAGTCTTTGGAACCCGAAGAATCATTAAAGGGTTTGGAATATATCCTTCCTTGTCGTTCTGTTTCTCCTTCCCATTCTGTTTGGATGATCCTTTTCCATCATGCATGGTGACTTCATGTGATTTGGGATCCTTGATGAGGCCCATCTGTGTGAGTTTTGTCTTCTCTTGTGTGAGAGACTCAATGAACTAAGCCCACATAGGCATTTTCCAATTTGTTCCAAAAAGACATCTACCAAAATGGAAATTGGAGACATATACAGTGTATTCTATTCTTAGCTTGGCCAAGATTGTTAGAATAATTTGTTTCTCTTGTGTAGACTTATCAATACCACATTCACCCAAGATCAATAGCAAATATTTAAATTTAGTAAAAAAATCACGTCCATTATCAACAAAATTAGGGTCTAAGGTATTCAACTCTACTGCAAGAATATGATCGCGCATCTCATCCTGCTTTCCGAAGATTCCTTCCAAGGTGGTCCAGATATCGTTAGGAGGCTTTCATGTGGCAATATGAAACCATAAATCAGTGGATATTAACTCAAGAATTAGTCTTGTGGTCTCATCCTTAGGGTTCGCCCATCTAGTCTTCTCAAGCGCTGATGTAAGCTTTGTTTCTGTCACCATCGTCTAATTATACAGTCCTTTTCTTTTGAGTTGGAATGAAACCCTCAAATTCCATTAAAAATAGTTCTCCGGTGTGATTATTATCAACATAATTGATCAAATAAGTTTCATCATCTCCATCCCTGCTATTGATACTGAAAAGATCCTGAAAACCTAGATTGTGGATTCTGAGATATGACTGACGGTGCTATGACAACTATAGATATGATAAAACAAATATATCTCCTAAAATATGATGCAGCTTTTGGATATTTTTGGTGAGCATGAGAATCCCTATGTTATGCGTCTCTGGTAACAATGTCATCCTGACCCATATTGCAGATTTTGAGATATGTATATTTTACGTCATAAACCCAATTTTCTAGAGGGAAATTGAATCGCCGCACCCTAGAGAAGGATAAAGTGCATCAATGATGAATCACCGCACCCTATTTAAGGACATAGTGAGAAGATCATGATAAATTGAATCGTCGCACCCCGGATGAAGAACAGAGTGCGACGACGTCGCACCTTGGTTGGGTATAGGTTGCGGCGATGCCTAGAAAAAGAAAATTTCTTAAGTCTAAGTGCGACCATCGCACCCTTCGATAGGGATAGCCTACGATGATTCCAATCGTCGCACCTTTCGATAGGGATAGGCCACGACGATGGCGGAAACTAGGTTTACTCAAATATTCTTTCTCTTTTCTTGGGCTTGTCTGGGTTGCTTCAAGCAGCTCGGCTCTGATACCATGTCAGTGTTTCATGGAAACCTGCATAGGAGACCTAGATAAAGCATACACAAACAAATCTTATCAAGAAAAGGAAGAGAGATACACAATGAAGAATGAGAATCAATGAATATAATGATCTAATAAATGAGTGAGTGATCTTCATTCATATAGGCAATGACATTCTATAATTAGGAATGCATACATAATAGTGATGGTATAAAATTAGAAAGTCTAAAATAGAACTAGTCAGTTATCTCCCACTAAACTAGTGTTACTCCCACTGAACTAGTGTGCCAAAAATAGAAATTTCTCCAACAAGGATCCGACAGATGAAGAAGAGAAAGTTCAACAAGTGCCTCCAAAGACATCTAGTAGACGAGTATAGAAGAATCATCCTTCAGATCAGATTATCAGAAACAAATATTCAGGAGTTGAGACTAGAAGAAGAATCTGTTCACCAGAACAAACACACCTAGAACTCTCATCTATGATTGAAGAGGCCAACAAAGGTGAATTTTGGAATAAGGCCATGGATGAAGAATTGGATAAAATAGAGAAAAATGACACTTGGGAATTAGTTCCATGACCAAAGGATACGAATGTGATCAACACAAAGTGGGTATACAAGAATAAATTAAATGAAGATGGATAGGTTACAAGGAAAAAAGATAGATTGGTATATAAAGGATATGCAGAAGTTGAAGGAATCAACTTTGAAGAGACATTTTACCCAGTTGCTAGAATGAAAGAAATCTGATTGATTTTAGCTTATGCGTGATCCAAAAATATTAAAGTGGATTAGATGGACGTAAAATCAACTTTTCTGAATGGGGAACTTGAAAAAGAAGTCTACATTAAACAACCCAAAGGATTTCAGTTGTCAGAGAATGCAAATTATGTGTGTAAATTAAAGAAGGTCGTGTATGGTCTAAAATAGGCTCCTAGAGCATGGTACTCTAGACTGGATAAATATCTACACTAGGCAAGGTTCAGAAAAGGAAGTGCAAACATCAACCTTTACATCAAGGTAACTCAAGATAGTATTTATTAATTGAAGTTTATGTTGATGATATTATTTTTGGAAGTATTGATGGCAGGTTAAGACAGAAATTTGCAAAGGACATGCAGAATGAATTTGAAATGCCATTACTTGGAGAAATATCTTTCTTTCTGGGTCTTCAGATACATTAAAGCAACCAAAGAATATTTATTTCCCAAACCAATTATATCAGAGAATTTCTAAAGAGGTTCGGAATGGAAGATTGCAAATTGGTTATCACTCCCATGCAAACCAGTTGCAAGTTGAGCAAATATGATGATTCAAAGTCTGCAGATCAGAGGTAATACAGGTCAATGATTGGTATCCTACTATATGTGACAACATCTAGACCATATGTAATGCAGGCAGTTGGACATGTGGCACGATTTCAAGCAGCACCAAAAGAATCACATGTATTAGCAGTGAAGAGGATTTTCAGATATCTCAAAGGAAAAAAATAGTTTGGATTATGGTATCCAAAAGGAAAGGATCTATCACTTATTACCTACACAAATGTAGATTGGGCAGGTTGCATTGATGACCGACGAAGCACCAATGGAGCAACGTTCTACTTGGGTGAGTGTTTAGTATCATGGCTAAGCAAGAAACAGTCATCAATATCCTTATTTACAGCCGAGGTAGAGTATATTGCAGCAACAACATGTTGTAAACAAGTTCTATGGATAAAACAAACTCTGACAGATATACAGGTTGAGTATGATGAGCCCATTTCAATCTAATGTGATAATACAAGCGCCATCAGTATCTCAAAGAAACAGGTGATGCACTCCAAGACGAAGCATATTCCAATAAAGTATCACTTTCTACGGGAATAGGTTGCAGAAAAGAACATTAGAGTTGAATATGTGGGCACAAAAGAATAAGTGGCAGACATATTTACAAAACCACTTCCATGGGAAGATTTTGAGTATGTTCGCCAGAGACTCGGAGTTATTTCTACTCCAAAATGAATTCTTTTGAATGCTTATATTATATGTCTTAGATGTACATAAGGAAGCACCATAAAGAGGACATTTCAGGTTGGGAGATCAGACGAGTCAGTTAGAAGGAGCAACCCCGAATAGAAAGATACATTTTCCATTGATGAAAAAGGGGGAGAGATTTATTAGTTGCAGAGGAAAAAGGCATGGTTCCAGAGGGAGAATTGGTCTTAGAGATGCAGGCATGGTTCCAGGGGGAGCATGAATGATATGATTTCAGTATTACATAAGAGTGTTTCCATCAATTCCAAAGGGGGATATTATTGATTAATTGGGTTGGTTGTCATTGATGTCAACCCTTGATGAAATTCTGGTAGCGAATTTTAGTAGCACAAAGGTTTGCGTAATGGACCCAATTTGTTTTGATGTATAATGGTATGAGTTTTGATATATTTGTAGGTAGGACTATTCTAGATGGATAGTACATGTCATTCCATTTCCAGTGGTATGTGGAACGTCACATAACTCCTCCCTGTTTGAGAGTTATGGCCTTACGAAGTTGACGGACCCTTATATGATTGGCTTGAAACCCCAAAAGGTCAAAAAGTCAAAGTGCTTGCAAAGAAGAAATTATTTAAATAATAAAGTGAAGTGAAAATGTCAAAGAGGATTATTTAAATAATAAAGTGAAGTGACAAATTCAAAGAGTATTATTTAAATAAAAAAGTGAAGTGACAAAATCAAAGAGGATTATTTAAACAATAAAGTGAAGTGACAAAGTCAAGGAGGATTATTTAAATGATAAAGTAAATAGAAAAATTTCTAATTATGGAAAGTGGTTATAAGAAGGTTAACCCTAAAATGAGGAAAATAGGTTAAGTGGTCAAGTGGCTATTGGATACATGGACAAGTGGAAAATTGGGCAAAGTTTGACATAGGTGATTATGTGGACAAAGTGGCCTAGAAGATGCTTCTAAGGAATATGCTTGGAGAGTATAAATAATAGGCAAGGCTCTATCATTTTAATCACACTTGAGCATATTGAATATCTGCAAGTGACTGAGGTAACCAAAGGATATATAAGCCGAATTTCAGAGGGAAGGTGAAGTAAAGAAGGCAGAATTCAAGGGAGGATAAATTATTTTGATGATGCAAGGTATGTTATTTACAGGTCATCTCACCATTTTCGCAATAACTATTTTCTAGAATGATTCAGACCATGAAATTGGGAGGCCATTGAGAAAACACTACTACATTTGGGTCAAATTCCGATGGTGCGTTCGACGCAATTTCCAATTTATATTGTCAGGAGAAGGATAAACAACGGACCCCCTCAAACGTTGTTCACATTATGTCACTTTTTCGACGACATAGATTTCACCTTTATTGCGAAGTTTCATGCAGACATGTGTCATCTTGGATTTGACTATCCAAACCCCATATAGTTGTTGTAAGACCGACTTCTTGGAGGTGTAAATATCGATGTCTTGGATGTGGCAAGAATGACGTCTTGGAGGTGGCAAGGCCGACATCTTAGACGTGGCAAGAGAGACGTCTTGGAGGTGGAAATAGTGACGAATTGGAGGTGGCAAGACCGATGTCTTGGAGGTGGCAAGAGAAACATCTTGGAGGTGGAAAGAGAGACGGATTGGAGGTGGTAAGAGAAATGTCTTAGAGGTGGCAAGAGCAACGTTAAGAGGTATCATCTCCGACATGGTTTCTATGGGAGAGACACTCTTGGAGGTGGCACGACCGATGTCTTGGAGGTGGAAAGAGTGACGTCTTGGAGGTGGAAAGAGAGACGTCTTGGAGGTGGAAAGAGCGACATTAAGAGGTATCATATCTGACGTGGTTTCTATGGGAGTGACACTCCAAGACGTCGCAATAGGGACTGTGTTGTAGGTATTTAAAAACAAAATACAATATCAATATTGAGAGGGACATGTACATTAACCTTTGTTAAGATACTATCCATACTAATATTTAAATCTATATCATAGGTCTTGGAGCTGGCAAGAGCGACGTTAAGAGGTATCAGCTCCAACATGGTTGCTATGGGAGCGATACTCCAACACGTCGCAAAAGAGACTATGTTGTAGGTATTTAAAAAAAAAAACACAATATCAATATTGAGAGGGATAGGTACATTAACCTTTGCTAAGATACTATCCATATCAATATTTAAATCTATATCATCGTTCTTAGGCAAGGTTGGTTGAGGAGGAGGACTAACTTCCAATGGTAAAGGGGGTCTTGTCTAATGAGGTTTAGGATCGCTAGGATATGTCTCGGGTTTGTTATCACACAGACTCACAATTGTTGAGCTAAAGTATGAAAGCTCAAGTGAAACCATGCATAACTTAGAGGGAAGGCCCCTATCACCTCACCAACCTTCTTTCACTTCAAGCCAGCTTTCCTTCGACTGAAGGGGGTTTCCCTCAATTAATATTGTGAGGACTTAGGGAAAGGAATCTCAATGTGGAGAGTGAATTCCGAGAAAAATGCCTTTGGGTAGCTTTAGACTATTGAAGAAAGTACTTGGAGGTCTCAAGATCAATGTCTTTTCATTGGGAATATGGAGTTAATGTAGCACTTCAATGGATACCGAGGGAAAAATAAGACTTGAAATTCTAACATAGAATTATCACCTCATAATCCTAGGTCAACCTCCTAGGAAACACTAGGTGTCGTCCTATCCATTCAAGATCTACTAGCACAAGATCAAGACAACTATGTTTTAAACCCTAGGGGGATAGCCATTTCTAACCCCTAGAACTAAACCCTAGCCAAGAAAAGTCTTAAGGGAATGGCCACTCCTAACCATCAAGGAAAACCTTGAATGCTTCAATGCGTTAAGATGGAAAAAACAAGGGAAGGGGATGATCACTCTCAATCCTTCCTTAGGGTTTCAAGATTGTTCAAGGAGATACTAGTTGCAAGGGTTGATCTTGGGTTGGTAAATATGGCATAATAGAATGAAGTAATCATAGAAAAATAAAGTGGCATGTTTCTTATATCCATCAAATTCTTTGGGACGCACTAAAGGCAAGACATAAAACAAATTCAAGTGATCTCCAAGTCTTTTATCCTCTTCATTTTATGGCTAGATATGGTGACATATTAGTTCCTAAGAAACTTCTACAATAACATGTATTCTCATAGGCTATATGCAATTGTTAATCCCTAGACAAAGTTGGGAATATAGTTCTATATTGAATTGATCTCATCTTGAACTTGGATATTAGTTTCTTGTGAAAAATATTCTTCTCAAGAAGAGTAGAAGTATTGTTATACAAAGAACTAACTTCATTTTCAAGTATTTCATTATTATCATGTAATGAATCAATGGCATTAGGAATATTGGATTTAGTGTCCTACAATGAAGTAATTTCATTGGGTATTTCATCGTTATACTTCTATAAAGATGTGACTTTCTCATTAAACTAAGTAATAATATCCCACGATATAGTTTTTCCATTATGTAGCTTGGTATTAGTCTCTTGCAAGGATGAGTCTATGGGTTGGGAACATGAAGTGCAAAGGCCCCCTTAACCTTCAAAAACAATGACCACCTTGAAAAATTCCCCAAGTCCAAAAAATAAAAAAAAGGCATATATTCCAATACCATGGGCAGTGTTTGATCTAGTAACCATGTATACATCTTCAAGTCAGATAACTTCATCTTTGGAGACAGGGTGGATTGGAATAATTGGGACAAATTGGACAAATTGGAATAATTGTCTTGCCTTAGTCTGTGGTTTTAAGGTCTTTCCCTAATAATTAGTAGTAATATCTTGAGTTTAGTTCAGTCTTAGTTCTTTCTCTTTCTCTATGGGCTTAACACATGTAATGTACACTAATATAATATGTGTTCTTAGTGTGGAAATGTTTCTAATGGTATATATTCTCAATAATATCTTGGTGAAATCAAGGAGGTGTTTGATATCATGTACAAGTAATACTAGATTTATCCATTGATGAAGAAATGAGTGGAATTTATGAATCCACTATGACTTATGACCTATAGATCACTTACTTGGTGATTCCTATTACTCTGAATCCCATTTCATGTCGAGCTCTAATTGGTTATGCTTAGATATGGCATTGATTAATACCATTGAGATATATCCATCATGTTGTGATCCTGTCTTCATATTGCATATTCAACAGTTTACCACAACCTGGTACTGATCAAATCTAGTGTAGACAGTAGTACTTTTCCATTGAGATTATCCCCATTTCTCTTTTTCCACTATTAATAGATAGAAATATAGAGAGCATTATATATGATATTATTACATTCCATATTTCACTAATTAATGGCTTGACATAATATTTTTTCTATCCATTCAAAGGCTTAAGGAAAGGGTTCCCAATGTCACCCCTTTTGTTCTTGATTACTACAGATTCTAGAAGGATTGAGAAGATTAATTTCAGAGGCCAAAAGAACGGGATCTTTGGGAGGTATAAATATAGGCATTTCATTTCGCTTGACTCAATATACCTTTTTTTGATGATGTATTGCTCTTATGTGATGGGTCCAGAAGAGATGTACTAAACCTTAAAAAGATTTGGATCTGTACAATACGTTTACAAGTTTGTGCCCTTGTAACCTGTTGATGGATTGTAGAAGCCGTCAAGTACACTAAGACACCAATATATTGCAGGCTACCCCTCAAGTACTAGGCACCAATACGTTATAGTGAGTTGTCATTATAAAAAATGTTAATCTGTAGAGTTCAACACATTATATTTTTGACACTGCTTGATATTGCCACTGATAGCGTAGTTGAAAATACAATAGACATCCATGTTAGCAGATTATTCAAAATATATTATAGCATTAAATGTCATCCTAGTTCTTATGAAAAGGCATATAATGTGAATGGATGGAAGAAAATTTGTATGGAAATAATAAGAACATTGAATAGTTGGACCCAACTCTTTGATATACCTACAATAAATTTAGAGGTTGTCACAACTTTGCAAATTATAATGTCTGTTACCAAAAGTTAGAAGATAATATCCATGTGTAAGCTCTAAGGTATTATGAATTGGATAGATTAAGATCCATGGCTAAGTCTACATAAGCTTAAGCATAACTTATTTATGTGTGACAAATATAAAAGAGGTTGCAATTAATCAACAATATGGTGAAGCGTTGCCTACAGGGCCTTCTATAAAAAAGGGTCAGCCATATAGGGTGGATTATGGAATCTAATGATTAATCTAGAAAAAATCAAAATGGATTATAAAAATGAAGATAGTGTGGTTTCTTCATGAGGCTTTATAGGTAGTTTTGTTTATTTAAATTTTGGGAGGAAAGGTCCTCAAAGAAAATTTTGGGAGGAAAGCTCGTCAAAGCAAACAGGGTCTAGCTTCAGAACCATTCTAAATTCATCTCACAAGTATGGAAGTCCAATTCAAATTTGGAATATGAAGGGGGCCTAGTTCATTAGAGGAAAACATCGATCACCATCTCTATAAGAATAATCCATTATTCTTGGAAAACCACAAACCTCCTAAGAATATTATTTCCATATCATTGTTACTTTTAAATTTAATATTAAGTATCTGTTTCACCCAAAGTGTACCCTAATTTTATTTTTTTATTTTTGTAATTAGAATTACATTTTTAAATATAAAGGTTCAATTTATATGTAAATATAAAATATAATACTTTTAAATTACCATTACTTTCATATGCATAAGTTACAAATGGACTTTTGTGTCAAATAGGCCTAAAGGGCCGAAATATTGTGTCAATTATTTGACACAAACTCATAAAAGTAAAGATAGATATATAGATAGATCGTGCATGTAAATGAGGGTGTCATCATGTGAGACATATGACTCATTTAGTAATCCTCAAGTGATTTTCCTATCAATATATAACACTCTATCAAATATCTCAGCTATTACATTCATTTCAGAATTTGTGGCATGATATCCTGTTGCTAACCTGTTCTGTGACTAAAGAAATAAAGGACTGCATGAATTCATAAGTCTAAAACCAATTAGATATTTATTAAGATTCAAGAACTATCCCCAACAAGATTCAATATATAAGGATAATAACGATATTGTGAAGCATGCCCAACTTGAATATACAGAAATTAGAATTAGTGACTTATTGCAATGGATTGTATGCAAGCATATACGTGTTATATACAAATTGGTGAAATAATTGGCTAAGAATAATTTATGGTGTTGAAAAGAGTGATTCTTATCCATCTCTATGCCCATTTCCACACATATGGATCTAGAACACTATTGTGGATCAGAAGTGAAATAATTTACAATGAATCAGTATCAAATATAAATACCTGTTAACAAACAATGAAGGACTGCTCTTGGGTGATACATTGGTAATGACCCACCTATTTCATCAGCTATTTCTAAGAGGCCGAGAACAGAA
>JASDQU011176010.1:20247-31019 GCA_032191745.1 Picea mariana
TAAAAGGTATAATCACAAAACAAAAGTTCATGAGAAAAGGACCAGGAACTTATTAAAAACAAAATATAGTATCTTTACAATATTATACAGAAGTAAAGACGATAACATATAATATTGACATAATTCTCACATCCATCACAATATAAGTGAAATTTGTCATATCATAAGATAGAAAAGATATAAGTACACAATGCAGAGAACTTTAGGTCCATAGGAAAACAAAATTGATATGATTTCCTCATTATTCCCTAAAGGAATAACGTGAAATGAAATTCTATCAATTTAATTTCTGTAGCGCCCAGTAGATTGGATCTAGTCATACAAGTATGAAATATATGGAGATGGTGACTAAGGTTGTAGTTTCCATTATTAGGTGATCCCAATATCATGGTATGTTTACCATATAATAACAAAGTTAATAGATCTCAACCAATACAATAGTTTCTATGGCTACAAAGACCATTGATGATACTTCCAAAACCACACCAAGATCAACCGGTGTAGGAAGGTCCTTAAAACCACTTAATTCAAAATATGGTAAAGTAGCTCCTGGATGGGGAGATACTCCTCTTATTTAGTAATTTTATGGATTTTGAATACTATTGGATGCATTAATTTATATTGGAATTGGAAGCATATAACAAATTGGGGAAAGATCTTCGTTTTCTATATAAAATAATTACAATACTTGTACATGTTATACTATTATTTCTTCTTTCCAACATTATTTTTTAATTGAATAAGGAGTCTCTATGTTCCATTATCGGGGAAATATCTATCCTTCCTAATTGGGGTCCAGTTACGAAATACACGATAACAATACATTAGAGTATTTATTATCCACCTATTGAAATAGATTCAATAGAAGCTAGATCCAGAGGAAAGTTGTGAGAATTGCATTCATGCATAACTTCTAGACCTAACCTATTTTATCCCCTTTAGTTTAAAATTGATAAGATTTCCATGCCATTCACTTCATGATTCAGGGAGATTAGCGCCCATATCTTTTCCACATAGGAGACAGATAATTACCACTCTTTACTACATATATTTATGCAATTGGTCCAATTGTCTCTTGAGCATTGTTGCTTCTTTCTTTGGAGGTCGATTGAATCATCCCCTATCTTGTTATTTTTCTAAATACTTGAACTTTTGAGGTCACATCTCTTTAGTAGAAATATTTCATTTACAACTGAAAAATATTTTGATGAGCTCACTCCAAAAATACCATACTCAGAAATCTCAATGTCTAAGAAATCATTAAAGTTGTTCACCGAAATAGTTCTTTGGGAAGCTCAAAAAATAAGTGTTTTGTTTTACAGTGAAATGTAAAAATTAAAAATAAAAAGCATTTATATATATGGACTGAGATGGGGATCCCATGGACCTTTAAAACAAATACCTAGACCAAGAAGATAAAAGAGAAACAATTAGAAATTGACTATGAGTTTTCATTCAATGAAAATACATGAACTGGATGATTTCTAAATGAGAAGAAAATGGTGTATTATGAAAATGACCACTTGACTTACAATGATGGATTCTCTCAATGGCTAATTTTCTAGTTGGGATGTATTTTATAATTTCATTGGATGAAATTGATTGACTAGTTGTAACTGTTTTCTACTAATATGATTTGGTTATTTTGATTAAAGCATTCTTTAACCAATTTTCAATATATTCTCTCATGGGTGCAACTACTACCTCTTGTCTAACTTTGATATCGAATAGTTCATTTTCAATATCTTTAAAATCTATTGTGAGTTGATGGGGTGTATATTTGATATCGTCACTTTTGTTTACATAACATACTAGCCACCTTTCTACTACCACTCATAGAACCATGACAACAAAAAAACGACAACAAATTTGGCAGTTGTAGAAAGTTGGCAGTTCGGTAACCACATTAGATTTTCATATCGTAATTGTTCCAATTGTTGCATGGTATGGTATAGGTCTTGATGATTTCTACATGATTAAAGGTATGGTTTTGGCACATGGTCTTGTGTAAGGTTTTATGGTATTTGGTTTATGGAGAGTATGGTGTATCTTGTTAGTTAACTTGGTGATATTGTGCATATGGTTGAGAGTCGACTTGATGATTGATCATTGTGAGTAGATCAGATTTGGATGATGAGATTGATGAGACAGGTTGAGGTGACAGGTTGTTGCGTTGTGCATAGTTGATGCACTTGTCTTGGTATAGACTGTTGGTACATTTTGACAGATTTCTTTATGTCTACAAGCTGGGTATTGTACTTGAGGGTTGGATTCCTCACATCTCGGTTGATGCTGAGATATGCATGTTGGGTCTTGCAATTGAGATTTGGTGCTCTCTTTGAGTTGGTTCTATTTTCAGTTGGTGTTGATAAAACTTGAGATTTTTGTCTCCAATAACATATGATACAAAAAGATTAAACATATATATGGTGCTCTTTGTGTTCATTATTGTGATAGTTAAAAGTTCTTTATTATTGATGTACGTTGTTGAGATATGTTTACATTCAAGCAACTAAGTGTGAATGGAACTAATGAGTAAATGATGATTGCTAACTAAGGTTTGTTAAGAAGTGTAAAAATATCCTCACACTAATTTGCCCCCCTCTTAGTGTGGTTGGTGTGTCCAACAACAAAAGTTAGGCATAGTAATGTAATGTGTTAGGAACCCACAATGATATTAAAATTTTCTAAGTATGGAGGAAAATTAGTAATGGAAAAAACAAGGATAAATACATAAGATTTGATCAAATCCTATTGGTAAACAACTCTGCAGTAGCCACACATGCCACAATGTCAAAGGAAAATCTACAGAGAGTGCTTCTTTCTTTGTACTTTCATTTGAGGAAAATAGACTAGAGAAATATAACCTTGTAGCTACGTTTTCTCCCGTATTAGATTTCACAGATTATATATTGTGTTTATGTATGTATGGTGCATAAGACTTTATTTATGTTCTCTATATTTCACATTTAATCTATTTCATACATTTTAAGAATACAATTATTAATTAAATAATCTAAGATCTAAAAGAAATTAACCTTCATAGAAAATATTTCTATATTTTGTTAGATTTGTTGTGACAACTTGTCTGGTGGAATATCCATGATAGTTTATATATAATATTGGTATCAGAGCAGGTTTTCTTTAAAAATTTGTGTAAAGTTTCAAGGATTTACGAATCAATTTAAGAATAAAGTCATGGAATCCTATCCATGGCCAATGTGTTTTTTCATAACAACCCTCGATATCTATCAAAGGATAGATTTTTGACAGTGGAAGAGAAAGTCACTGACATATCTCGCAATATGTCCCTCCTCATGGTTTCTCTAGCATGTAAGCTCGGACTGTTCATAGATGTTGGAGGCTCAAACTCAAAGATCACACTAGATGAGAATCCATGGGATAAAGAAGACCCAAAAAAGGAGTCATGGAAAGAACGTGAGAAAGAGCATCTGAGTTCTAGTACTATAAATCCTTCACAGACTTTATTCAAGATGAAATCAAAAGTGGACTTAAAGCCATACCAAGGTAATATCGATGCATTAAAACTGAATCGTTGGTTGCAACAACTATAATTTTATTTCATCATTCACCATGTAGATGAAGAACAAAAGATACCATTTTCTAGATGAAAGTTAGAGGGCCATGCTTTAACGTAGTGGGAAGTCCATATGGAAACACTTAGGTTGAATGGTGATCTACGAGTAACTAGGTGGGAGGACTTCAAAACCCTCATCAAGTATATGGGGAATCCACATAGCCATCTATGAAAGAAATTGATGATTTTCAATCCAAGGACAATGAACGAGGGATGTGTATAGGGACGATATTCTAAAAACATAGGCCACAAGAAGGGGAAACCAAGTAGTTCCAAGAAGAAAGATAACTAGGAATATTCCAAGGAGGGGAAGAAGAAGTGGAAATGGGTAAAGGATAATAATATTACAACAACTACATATCAGTGCAAGGATATTAGAAACCATTGTAACCATTGCAATATTTATGGGCACATTGAAGAAAAGTGATGGAAACTACATTCAAAGTTGAAATTGAAGAATCGAAAGAAGGATGAAAAGAAAAGTAATTTGAATTCAAACAAGTAGGTTGAAATAAGATTGTGGATGATAATATTTTAGGCACATTAGTGTAGAAGGAAGTGAATATGTGTAGACTTCATCACGAGGAAGAGAAGGAGATTACCAAACTCATCCACATCAGGATCCATGTTAAGAAGATGAAGATAGAAACCCTATTCAACTCTGGCTCACAAGATAATGTCATAGAAACAGATAAGGTAAGAAAGATCAGATAGGAGGTTCATGAACATCCTATCCCATATCTATTTTGATGGGTAAACAAGGATGCATATATCAAGGTAATGAAAAAGTGTAAGAACAAATTTGTTGTAAGTGTAAATTTTATTGATGAAGTGGAATTGGACATAATACCCCTTGATGTATGTGGAGTAGTGTTTGGTAGACCATTAATGTGTATGAGGTATTCAATATTCATGCGAAGAGTCAACCAATGCCAAATAATCAAGGTTGAGAAGTCCTACATCATCAACGTGCATAAAGGAAAGTCAAATATCTCATTGGTAAGTGACAACCAAGACAAGAAGTTTATTAGTTCCAGTAAGAAATATGTTTTAATTTTCTTAAGATAAAATCAGACTTTGGATGAGTCGATACGAGTAAAGGAATCCTTGGAGGGTCGTGCTAAAGAGAATACAAATCATTTGGAGGATTTGTTATAGGCATACAGAGGAGTGTTCTAGGAGCCTAAAAGGATACCACCCAAGAGGGAAGTGGAGCACATAATACAATTATTTATAGAATCCCCATTGTTGAATATTAGGTTGTATAGATAGTCTATTCTAGAATCAAATGAAGTAAAGAAGCAGTTGCAGTAGCTATTGGAGTGGAGTGTGATTCAATCAAGTACCTCATGTTGTGGGCCACTTATCATAATTATACCAAATAAGGATGGGACATGGTGAATGTGTATCAACTACAAAGCATTGAACAATATTACACTAAAATATATATACCCTCTACTGAGGATTGATGATCTATTAGATCAATTGCAACATAGAAAAAATTTCACTAGTTTGGATGTAAAATCTGGATAGCACTAGGTAAATGTCAAGGAAGAAGACACTTGGAAGAATCCCTTCAATACAAGGCAATGTTTGTATCAATGGTTGGTCATTCCATTTGGTTTATGTAATTCACCAACTACATTTATGAGAATGATGAATGATGCATTACGTCCATATCTAGATTCATTTTTTATAGTATATTTGGATGATATACTGGTTTATAGTGATACATGGGAGGATCACATATAAGATCTCATGCAGGTATTAGAGACTTTAAAGAATCACCAATTATTGGCTAACCTAAAGAAATGTGAGTTTTCTCAACAATATTTGGTGTATTTTGGGTATGTGATCAGTGGAGGGGAAGCTCAATATAGATCCCACAAAGATGGAGTCCATCATGAAATGGTATTTCCTACAAATGCCACTGGAGTTAAGAGTTTTTTTGGGGAAACACCGTAATTTCATAATTTCATAGATTCATTTTCAATAGTAATTGCACCATTCCACACCATAAAAATGAATGGTAAGAGTTCCCATTGGGGGAAGAATCAACATAAGGATTTTGATGAGCTGAAAATAATTATCATTCAAGAATTAGTTCTCACATTACCTAACTTGCAAAATCATTTCAAATTTGAGGTAGATGCAAGTGGGTTTGCCATGGGAGCATATTTGATGCAAGGAGGAAGGCATGTATGCTATCATTATGGAATATTTCATGGGGCAGTTCTCAACTACCCATACCTATGACAAGGAACTCTATACCTTGGCTCAAGTTGTCAAGAGGAAGTGCTATATCATGGGAAAGAACTCCATCATCCACACATATCACTAGTTGCTATAGAATTTGTAATCCTGGAGTAAGCTACAAAAATCTATATATTACAAGTGGATGGGTTTTACAACTATTGCATCTAGTCCTCAAGTATAATAAGGGAAGCAAAAATAGGTTGGAATACATGTTTCCAAGGCCACCCACATTCAATATTATAGATTTGGGAACTTTGATGCACATGAAACCTTTTACCCATGATGCATATAGAGAGGCATACATATAATATAAGGGAATTAAGGAGGTGTTTCAGTAGCTACAGGGTCAAATTCATATAAAAGAAGGTGGCATAAGGATGAATATCATTTCCATAATGGGTTACTCTACAAGCTCGATAAGCTCTAAGGTGAATGATTACATCTTATCAAAGATGCTCACACCTCCATGATTGTAGGACATTTTGGTGTTGGGAAGAAAACTACCATCTTACAAAGGTATGTGTACTAGCCCAAATTGTAAGAATATGTAGCATTGTATATTAGAGGATGTATACTCTGTTGTAATAGCAAGCCTAGTAATAGAAAGAAATACACCATCCTTTACTTATACCCACTCAAACATGGGAAAGAATTTCCATGGATTTTTTGGGAGGTTTACCAACAACTACGAAGGGACATTATTATCTATTTGTGGTAGTTGACAGATTCAACAAGATGTGCATTTTCATGCCTTGTAAAAATACCATCAAAGGAGAAGAAGAAACAAACATCTTCTTCAAATATGTTTGGGCTCACTTTGAGATACCAAGGAGCATCATCTTAGAAAGGGATACTACATTTCTCAGTACATTTTGGATTACATTGTGGAATAATATGGACACTAAGTTGAAGATATATATAACATTCCATCCATAGAAAGATGGGAAAATAGAAGTAGTCAACAAGAATTTGGTGCAACTTTTGATGGATTAAATTAAGAAGCATCTGAAGATCTGGGATGAAAACCTAATTTACATACAACACTCTTATAATATAGTAGCCCACACTTCTACTGGTAATTCACCTTTTGAAACTTGCTTTGGATGTTTTCCACCTTCAACCATGGATATTATATACAGAAAATAAGGAGGAGTGAGGGAGAACCTCACATGAGATGCATTGAGAGAAAACAAATTTGTTGGGAATATTAGGAAAATACATTTTCAAGTATGGGAGATGCTTATAAGGACACGAGAAAAATACAAGGCCAAAGATGTTCACCTTAGAACCAAGAAGTCATTCAAAGTGGGATATAAAGTTTGATTACAACTAAACAAATAAATACTATAGGGTCCTAGTAAGAAAATCAAGGCTCTATTGTATGGACCTTTTGAGATATTGGAGAAGGTGGGAGATAATGCCAACAAACTCAGTCTACCCCCATACATGTGCATTTACTCAGTAGTGAATTTGGAAAATATTAAACTCTATGATCCTTCCATGTTGAATCAGGAGGAGAAACAATTCCTACCTTCCATAGAGGACTTAGTACTAGATGCTCAAGAAGAGTTGGAAAAGGAAAGTTTTGCAAAAATGGTCTATAACTACAAGATAGGGGCAACATGACCTTTGTAAGATTTGGTTGAAAGGACAACTTCTTGGCGAGGCTAGGTGGTACTCCAAGGAGAAGGTGGAAGAAAATTTTCCTCACCTAATTAAGTAAATATTTTGGGGACCAAAAACATCCCTAAATGAGGAGGTGTGATCTATATTAGATCATTGTAATTTTTCATATATCTCGATGTTTTTAGAGTGGAAAAAATTAGAGGAATCAACTTGTAGGGTCATTTTAATGATAGGTCCTAGTTTGGAAAATCGGGGTTTGAAATCTTCAGGGGCCAATTTAAGGAATGAAATGGAATGTTTTTGGATCAAAAAAATTCAATCTTTATCGTAGATCCATTGATGGTATTCTACACATTTAAACCTTTCCAATGATTCAAAAATTGTGTCAATCAAAACTCATATGCAAAAGTTACGGCTCTCGGAAATTGACCTACCGTGTTGACCACCATGGTATGAGTGGATGCCATGTCATCCCCCATTACTCATGCATATGGGGATAGCCACATATGGACTTTCAATAATATTCTAGAAGGTCCAAAACCTTATCACAATTAAGGGTTAAGGAAGTCAAAACCATACACCTAGATGGCTATCGAGTGATGTTAAATAATGTGCCACTAGGAGGAGAATGGGTTCCATTATTTAGAAATGCTTTTGTTCCATAGTTGATAAGAGCATCTAGGAGTGGTATTTTGAGGGAATAACAGGGAAGGAGAGATTCTATAGCATCCATATAGGCCAAAGTGTCAAAGAAAAATCCACAGAGAGTGCCTCTTTCTTTATACTTGCATTTGAAGAAAATATAGTAGAGAGGCCTCACCTTCTAGATGGGTTTTCTCCCATATTGGGTTTCACGAGTTATATGTTGTGTTTATTTTTGGATGGTGTATGAGAATTTATTTATGTTCTCTATTTTTCACATTTTAGCTATTTCATACATTTTAAGAAGAAACTAGTGATCAAAGTGTTAGTGTCCTATAATAGGTCATGTCAAGTGGAGTTCAATATGTAGTTCTTTGAAGTTTTCAATGATGACATTGTTGTAGAGGATAAGGATCAAACTATTGAAGAGAAAGTTGATGTATCAAGCTTTTTTCTTTGTTGATGACATTGTAGGGATTTTTGACATGCCTATATATGATGAATATAACAATGATTATGATGTTGACTTTTATGAGAAGCCAACTATTTGTTTGTCACGAGGGAGTGTTCTACTTCAGCAGTGTGATGAAAACACTCAACAATTTAAAGAAAAAAGTAAGCCTGCACATTACAGTCATGGTGAAGAACATGAAGATAATAGTGAGTTGGTTGAAGGTAACTCTCTGCCTTTGTGTTTTGCTTCATTCGAACTGTTTAAAGAAAATTTTAAAGTCATTACTAAAGTAGAGGAGTGTGATCTGATGCAAAGTCACATTGATTCACTGGAACAAATCGACAACAAATTGCCACAATATTCTCATGTGTTTGATGACCCTGTAATATACTATATGGAGAGTTTCAACAGTCAAAATTTGCAACCTATGAATAGTTGTAAATATGAAAATAAAATTGATGATTGAATGGTGTTAGAATCAACCATGTCTTTCATCCCAACAAGGGTTTTATTGCAGCAGTTTTATGCAGACTTTCAATCCTTTCATGAGAGCTCTAAATCAGATTTGTATGAGAGAAAAAATGCAGATGAAAGGGTGGATTCACAACATATAAATCACCTGGAGAAAATTCATAATTTGTTGGATGACCTCAACATCAATTTTAATTCTTATAAGGATCCTTTTGCATCATGCTTGCAGGTGGTAAACAATCCCAAAGTTTTAGATTTTGTGAGCATTGAATTTGTTTGCAAGTTTTCATTGAAGTTTCCATCAAATAGGCTTCTCACTTTTCCTCTGAAGGACATGAAAAAAGTTGTAACGTCCCTCCGTTACAACTAGGAAAAACGAAGCATAAGAGGTAACTTTTTTTTTTAAAAACACATAAGGAAAGTAACGTCAACACATAATTCATAGCAGTGCATAATCAATGACATCATAATTAAAAGCATTACAAGTGATTCATCGTCATAATTAATAACGACGCAACCAACACATCAACATAATTAGTATTGACACACAATTAACACATCATCACATTAGATAATGACACATAATCAACAAGTATCATAAATGGTGATGCAAGATCAACGCATCACATAAAGATAAAATAGAGAAACTACCCACCAAACCTAACCTGCAAGGTTAGGACCTCCAAGACACATAAGTAACGCTCAATCCCAGGATTCGTCCGATTGATTTTGACCATGTAAGGTCTTAGGGATGTCGACTGTTCTAAGGAACATGTAGGTGTCTACATCCCACTAACACAGTCAAGTCCAAAAACAACTAGCTATATCAACAACACCAACAATAATCAATGACACAATAGTGTTATAATAACCAGTCACACATCACATAAATTCCATGGCGCAAGATAATTTAATTACTAAATCAATCAGACAACGACATAAGTTAAGGCACAATGCATTCAACTTTATTTTATTTTCAGGGTGAAAAAGTAAACATCTACTTTACTTCAAGGCACGCAATAAATCGACCATTTAATTCAACAACAATCAACATTATCTCAAGGTGTGCGCATGATCCAAATTCTAAATTCAACATAAACCAAAATCATTCAATGCACGCAATTAATCTTATTCATTTAGGAAATCATACATCAATGCAATTTAGTGGTGAAATAGAATCTATTTAATTTCAAGATGCGTGATTAATCAATTACTAAATTAAAAAATTCATCCACATTATTTTCAAGGCGTGTGCATGATCTGATTACTGAATTAGACATAAATCAACATTCCTTCCAGGGTGTAAGGGAATTCATTCGCTCAATCATGTATTCATTAACATTTTTAGTGGCGCATGAAGCAACTACATACATGACCATCCATACATCTCTTTTATACCATGGCGTAAAATAGTCAAGGCAATATTTGGAAAGAAAAAGGGACATAGGTACATTACCATGTAAAGTCATGTGTTACATGTCAAAATACTATCTACTCATGCTTAGAAGTTAGAACTAGACCAATAACAATGCAGTTGATTTTATAAGTAGAACCTTGAGAAATAAGTTCATTAGATATGTAAATATTATGAGTTTATATGCATTGTGTTATCACTCCAAGAAACTCCTTAGGGTTGTAGGCTAAGGATGCTTGGTAACTTAAGAAATCACTAATAATCAAGTGTTTGGAACAATGGGATAACTGAGAAGGCTTAGCAAAAAGACA
>JASDQU011176012.1:0-23995 GCA_032191745.1 Picea mariana
ATGGTAGTTAGATATAATAAATGTAAGAGGACTTCTTAGAAGGTTCTACTTCTAGAAGATTCCTCCTCTAGAATGTTCTTAGGTGATGGTAGCATTATATAAAGGGGTTCAAGCAATGTAATGGGACATGAAGAGAATTATTGTATTTGGAGTGGTAGCTCAATAGGAGGATGCCCCCTCGAAGAGGCAAGTGAATAGGAGAGGATCCCTTCCATAATAGGATCCATTGTATGGTGTTGCCCTACCTCAAGGGTTTGGTAATAATATAGTGTGGATTCTTCTATATTTCTCTTTGGATCTATTGTGCATTCAGAATTTGTGGTGATTGTATTTGTATATCTATTCAGGTTCTTAACACTCGTGGTTGTTGGAAGAAAAGGAAATGGAGTCCTTTTGTTGTGGAAAGACACAAGCTCAAAGAAGTCGACACTCTACCTCTAGAGCCTCAATATTTTGTGTTTGTTGCTAAAGTAATTGCATGATATTTGCAATATTGGCAGAGTTGTTTTGTTCATTTGCAACCATCTTGATGGAGTTTTGTCAAGAGGCATTAGTATTGGCATGTATGAGCTCCTCATGTTGCCTCAATACCTTCTTCACATCCCTCCAATCTTCACAATCCATCTCATCTTTACACACGAAATACCTAGAGTTCCAAAAATAGAAATCCCCCACAACAATAGTATCGATGCCTACTTTACTGATGACCAACCAAAGGGAATTAGTGCTAATCCCAAAGAGGATAGCACAAGGAGAAAAATCATCACTAAGAAAATATGTCAGAGTGACTGATTAACTACCCATGGTTTCCTTGGAGTGAGCTGACAATCCTCCCAACATCGAAGAAGCAAAGTTATCATATGTCGCCGCCTTTACACTCTAAACTACACCTTTCCACCTGGTGTTCCCAACATAAAATCCATTCCGGACCACACATTTCTCTTCTCACTCCACATGCAAAGCTCGCAAATTAACCCTGTCCAACACAAGAATATAGACTAATAACCCCTCCATTGCTTTACTCCCACACCCTGACTTTGGAGCCATCTCATCGAATTGAATTCCTTTGCAAAATCCAAGGCTTACCATGTGTGTGGGCTACCTAGTGCACCTTTCGACCTCAGATTTCATCGTCCCACTCCGCATGGCCATTAATTGCCTTGATATGCCAACCATTATGGTATGGGGGAGAATCCAAGCTCTCTGCTTTTGTAGCATGAGCTTGAGGAAAAGGTAGGATGCTACTTTGGCCTAATGATTGGCTATTCCATTGAGCTCCCTTGAGATATGGAAGAAGTTTATCTTCTCAAAATATCCAAGGGATTTGTGAATTATCACAATGAGAGTGCTCAAAGCCTTGTTTGTTGGATCATCTCTACTCCTCATAGCTTTAATCACTAACATTGAATCCCCTAAAATGATGATAGATTTGAGTCCCTCTCCTTTGTTTATGTCTAGTCCTTTCCAAAGAAAGTATGCATCTGCCATGTTATTGGAGACTTCCCCAAGCCCCCAATCATATGATGCAATTTGATTTCCTCCAATATCGAGAAGGATCCCCCCCACACCTGCCTCCCCTGGGTTGTTTCTGGAAGCCCCGTTAAATAATAATAGATTCTCTTTTTGTTGTTCTTTACATTTATCAAATTCATGTAAGTCCATTCTAATCACCTAAGGAGGATTAGAGACTTTCCCTCTAAGGGAAGGAGAACAACCACTATCTAGATTGATTTTGACTATCCAATCTCGCTCACATTCATCTAACTTTTGGTCCTGAGTTTTAATTCTACTTTGTAAGTGTTCTGAAAGAAGAGAAAGAGACTTTATAGTTGTGTACCTTGGGTGATGACTTTCCTCCTTGAAGATTACCATATTGTGAGCTAACCATAATTTCCAGCAAAAAAACTTTGGCAGTGCCTCCCTTGCCCACCTGAAAGATGGTTTCTAGTGAAAAGTTACCTTTGTACAGGTGGCTTCATTTAGTTAAAATATCTCCATGACTCTGGGGTCATTCGACTCTGGAAAACAAGTTGTTCAAAATGATGACCTAGGTTTCTTTTGCATACTTGCACTCCACAAAGAGGTGTTGAATAGATTCCTCACATACCATAAAGAACACCTTGATGGACTCACAATGCCTCTCTTTTGCAAATTGTCTTTAGTGATAATTTTCCCTTTTGACAAAATCCAGCAAAAGAGATTAATTTTTGGCAATTAGTCATTGTTCCATATTCTCTTCCAATGAGGTAAGAATTGTTGCAGTGTCATTTCTTCCAATAAGGAGAGGTAGCCCACTCGGATTGAATAATCAACTTCTTCCCAAACTTGAATGTCTTAGCTATATTTGTTCCAAGGGGCACATTCGTTTATATATTGAATTAGGCTATGAGTGAGGGGAATAATGGGCTCTGGAGGTATCCAAAGCACTAGCCTGTCCAACTTCTTGTTTCGTTGTCCTAGCTCGATATATCGAATAGAGAGTGCTTCTCCTCCTCCCTCAGTGATAATTGCAGAGGGACCAAGTCCAGTCGAGAGTGCAACTTCTCTTTGCCTTATATGTTATCCTCCCAAATGTCAATTGTTTTCTCACTGCTAGGGAATCCATGTCAACTTGGCCTAGATGACATGAATTGTCTCTTTGAGAGGCTTAAAAATTGAAGATTCTCTCATTTCCTTGACTGGTTGTTCAAGACATCTATGTTTGGTTCCTATGAAATATTTCTTCACAAGTCATCTTTTCCACCAAGATGGACTACTCGAGATCATTCTCCATAAGATTTTCCCTCCCATTGCTAAATTCATCATGGCTAGATCGGGAATTCCCAATCCTCCTCTATCCTCTGAATTCTAGACCACTTTCCAATTTATTAGATGAAACTTCCAATCATTATTTTTACCCCCCTTCCAAATAAATTTCCAAACACTCAGTACAATATGATTTATAATAATCATGGGGGCAAGCAGGGCAGAACATTGAAAATGGGCAAGGCAGACAACATTGCTTTAATGAGAGTCACTCTCCCAGTGGGGTTGAGCCAATGTGATCCCCATTGTACAAATTTGTTTTTGATTTTCTCAGTGAAACTTATCCAATCCCAAGAGGAGGAAAACTTGAGAGTTATAGGAAACCCTAAATAATGAAAATAAGACTAATTTTCAGCAAGAGGAAATTGAGAAATTCTAGCTATAGTGTTAATTACCTGCACCTTAGTGTTCCATCCAAACACTTGGCTCTTCCTATCATCTACAACTCCCCTAGATGCATCCAAAACTAGACGGAATATAGAGACAATGATAATAGAAACTCCACTCATAAGAAGCACATCTTTTGCAAATTGAGAGTGGTTCACATTTTTTACTCCTTTAGCAATCTAGATCCCTAGTAGATTCCTCAATTCCCTTTCAAATTCCAATTTCCCGCTAAGTGAATCAACCATAATGATAAATAAGAGAGGGGAGAGAGGGAAACCTTTCCTGAAACCTATTTTAGCTTGGAAAAAGTATGTAGGGAGACCATCAATGAGTGGAGCTATCCAAGGCGAACTTATACACAAGGCTATCCATTTGACAAATTCATAATGGAACCCAAATTTGTCTGGTACTTTGATGAGGAATCCATGCCTTATTCAGTTAAAGGATTTTTCCATGTCCATCTTGATTATCATGCCCTTCTCTCCTGCTACCAAGCTAGAGTGGATTGCTTCCTGCACTAACACGATATTGTCAATTATTTTCCAATCCTACATAAAACCACCTTGATTTGCAAATATTAGTTTTGGAAATATTTTTTTGAAGAAGAAAACTATAATTTTAGTTAGAATATTATAAGAGGCATCAAATAAGGAGATGGGTCGAAATCAAGAAAAGGTAGAAGGGTTAACTTCTTTTGGTATCATAGCTAAAAAAGATGAATTTGTATTCCTTCCTAATTTGAAAGAACTTTGGGCATATTGTAACACGTGTTTTAAGTCATATTTGATGAGGTCCCAGAAAAATATGTAAATGGATATGGGGAAGCCATCCAGACCTGAGGCCTTAATAGGATCAAGGTGCCATATTGCATGTTTAATTTCAACTTCCATTGTTGATTTTCTAAGTGCTATATTTTCTTCCTAGGAGACAATCTTAGGAATGTGTTCCAACACCAACTCCACATTTGTAGGTTCAACATCTCCTTGTTTCCTATATAGGTTGGTGTAATGCAATTTTGTAGCCTCCTTGATGGTTGGAAAATATGATATTTTCAAAGCATCCTCTAGGAATATTTCATTGGTGTTATTCCAAGACATGCAGACTTAGGCTTGCTTATGAAAAAAAATCATATTCCTATCCCCTGCTGAGCCATAAGCTCTTGGATTTGAGTCACCATAGTTCCTCTTCTTTCCTTGATGCCCCATGGAGTTGGTATTATAGAACTGATTCCTCCTTTTGAAGCTAGGTTGTTACCTCCTCTTTATCCACCAACCTTTGTACATCTTCCAACTTGGAGAGAATCTTTTCTTTCTCAGTTGTGGGAGAGAAGTACAAAGTCTTTTCCCAGTCTTTCAGGGCATACTTAACCAATTTAATATTTTTTTCCCAGATGTAAATTTGGGTGCTCAGAATCCATGTCACCCAAACCCTATGAACTTTGTCAATCACCTTCTGAAAATTAATCCAAAGTGGATTAAATCATAATGGTATAGGGCCATAATCCAACACTGACTGCCCATGGTGTCCAATGGGATTATGGTCCGATGCCATAGATGTGAGAATATTTGATTTGAGAGTCTACGCATGAGTTAATAAATTACTGTGAACCAAGAAGTGGTCTAGCCTAGCTGCAATGTGGCCAAACCCAAATCTCTTAATGTTGGACCATATGTACTTCCCCTTTGTGGGTTTAATATCTAACATGTCCCAATCATGGATTAACTCTTTCATTCTTACTTGGAATGGGTCTCTGCCAAATCTTCCACCCCTTTTTCCAATGTTTTTCAAAATGACATTGATGTCCCCTACTAAAATTTAGTCCTTGGATAACTCAAAGATTTTGAGCTGCTATAGAGACTGCCAACAATTTTCCTTATCTATAGGGATTACCAGCATGTAGATGTTGAAGACCATTATTTCTTTGTTTCTTTGTATCAATTTAAACTTTGTCAAAATCAAATGTTGTGTTTGAAAAGAGAAGATTCAACTTCAGTTGTATTCCACAATGTACAAAACCCCCTGATTGTTGGGTAGGTGTTATATTCTTTGCATGTATGTGTGGGGCTGCGTTGGATTTGATGACCACGTCCGATGATCCCTCCCTAGTAGTTGTTTACATGTGATCTAGGCGCTTCTTGGGGGGGGGTCCTAGGGGGGGACATGATTTCCCTCCCTAGCTACGCAGAGCATTTGAGGTAGCGCCATTACTTTTGTTTTTTTGCAGTTTTTTCTATTTTAGCGTTTTTTGAGGGATTAGGGTTTTGGTAGCTGTGGAATACCTAATGTTTTTTATGTATTGTATTGTGAATGGTGAAATCAATACAATGAAGAGTTGAGAGGTGCAACACTAAGGAATGATGGTTTTCTCCTGGTTAAGGGTTTCTAACATAAATCTTTGTACACTATGTGTATGAGCCATTGATTAATTTATGTTTTTCTTAAGAATCTGTATGCATTTCTTTACTTCACAGGTTTAAAACTTACATGTGGTATCAGAGAACATTTTTGGATTTAGGGGGATGCCTTTGTTGCTAAGGGTTTGGCTCGTTCTTGATAGATCAAGTTTATCTTGGGTCTATGATAAACCTAGGTTCATTGGGAGCTTTGCAGTGGTAATTCATATGTTGAAAGAGAATGGTGAGCAATTCTAGAATCGATATTGAGAAGTTCAACGATCAAAACTTTGAGCTATGGAAGGTCAATATGGAGGATATTCTTGTAGACAAAGAACAATGGATATCTATGGATCTCGATACATGACCTACTGGTACACAAACTAATAATACACAAACTACTAGTACACTATCTACGGGTACACAAAATACTAGTATGCAATCTACTGGTATGTCAAAAGAAGATTGGGAGAAGATGGATAGAAGAGAAAGCAGTATGATTAGACTATGCCTAACATATTCAGTGTTATTGAATGTATTGGGAGAATCTACATCTAAGGAATTATGTGAAAAGTTGGGGAATTCGTATCATTCAAAGTCCTGGGTAAACAAGTTGTTTCTTCGAAATAAGTTGTATCATCTTAGGATGGAAGATGGATATTTTGTAACAAAGCATATG
This sequence comes from Picea mariana, assembly GCA_032191745.1. Lineage (NCBI taxonomy): Eukaryota > Viridiplantae > Streptophyta > Pinopsida > Pinales > Pinaceae > Picea > Picea mariana. The sequence continues at coordinate 6,265 of JASDQU011176012.1, forward strand.
TAATACGCCCAACCCCCTAATCCTTAGTTAGGTTGATGGGGTGTTAAAATTTCCTCTTTTCCACTTAGTTGATTTATCTCAATGAACCTCATAGATGGATTCTACTGATCGAGAGCTTTCCAACGACACTAATTTTGCTCAAATATGATTCTTGGATCAAAAGTTATGGCCTTCCAAAGTTTCCTAGGCCTTCATTGGTCCAAAGGCCACTTCATTGACACATGGCATTCATGTGGCTCCCAACCACTCATGCCCTATTGCATGGCACTGACATGGAACTTTCCACCTAGCCCATCGGGCCTCTAGATCAATGACCCCGATCACTTGGGCCAACCTTCGTCATCGTCGGGGTTCTCCCATGGAGTTATCAACACCCCAACCAAAGTTCTGACAATGATCCCTCCTATCAGAGTTACCATAGATCCGATGGCTCTCGAGACTCTTACTTCAATGGATCCAATCATGTCAAAGCTCCTAACTTGCATGCCAAATAACATTCAAGTCTTCACCACTCTCTTAGTGGATGGATATGACCCACAAGGATCCACGAATAAGGTTTTACCTTGTTTTACCTTTCCTAACCACTGATCAATGGTTGTCGCTCAATATCCTGACCTCGTCATCATCAATACTCATTCCCAGCCACACTCCTGGGTCCAATCCTGTCATTGTCTCATGAATGGTTGAGATCTGATAACATAATTATAAGGATTTCTAGCCCCCCTCTGGGACCACACTTGTCCTTTGTCTAATCCACTGGTGACACATGTCACCTAGAAAAAAACATTGGCTTCCATGCTAGCACACCACGTCATCATGACATCATCATCCACTTTTACCTCTTCTTGCACGACCATGTGGGACCCATGATAAATCAACGAATGTCATTGTGCCATTCCCACTCATCAATCAATGACCCAGATCTTCCCAATCCTTCATCATCGTCGAAACTATTGGGCCATCACTCGACTGCACCAACATTTCATTCTTTGAAAATGATGCATTTGGCACCGATGGTCCTGATATTTCAACCTATAAATATGAGGGCTAATATTAGGACATCTATCTCTAGACTTAAAATTGACGGGGACTCACACCTGGTCCTTTCTACCAACCATGGGTCGACATGTGGATTTTTCACCATCAACCACCTATCGTGACATGTGGTACGTCCATGTCATCAAGACGTCATTCTCCTCTTTTCTCTTTTAGGAAAGAACTATGGTGATCAATGGTGGAGACTAACTCTCACCTAGATCAATGACCCTCATTTTTCCTTTTAGGATCTTCGTTGTTGTCGACACTTCTCGGCTTGACTCACACTTCCTAGCTTTTTATCTCCAATGAATATGCACATCACATTGATGACTCAAATATCACCTTCGTTACCTTAAATGGATCGACGAATGTCATCCTTTCTTAGGGCCTTTATCATCATCAACCCTCTTTGAACTATTCCTTGTCTTATCTGACTTTATCTCCCAATGACGATGTGTCTAGAATCAACAGTCCAGATCTCGTCGGTTTGTTCTTTGATAGATCAATGGTTATCGTCTCCTCTGAGGGTTTCCTTGTTGTCATCGTCAGAACTATTGTTCCAGCTCTAGGTTTGTCTCAGGACTTGTTCTCTTGACAATGATTCCTTCTCTATGAAGGGTCAATATCTACTCCTAGAAGATCAATGGCTCTTGTCCTGTGTTAGGGTTCTCGTTGTTGTCGAGGGACTTCACATGAGTCCTAGAATTTGATCGTCCCCGAAGGAGATGCTATCCCTAATGGAGGGCTAATATCTCTCGGTCTGTAGATGAAACAACCAATGTTTAAAGGTGATTACCTAAGGGAAATTCCACCCATATGGGCCCACACTTGACCCATTGGTCAATTCAAATTTAAACATGTGTCCTCTCAAGGGATATGCTAACTTCCATGTCGACGGACCTCGTCAGCATGACATCACCTTCCCCATTCCTCACTTGGTATATCTATGGCTGATATTAAGTCTTGCCTCAACAATGATCAATGGTTCTCATTAATCCTCACGCCTTTATCATTGTCGAAACTTTGGAGTCTACACACCAACCTTGCCAACCATACACTCTCGATGATGATGTGCTCGGGATAAACAATCTAGGTTTCCTGGCCTGTAATCTAACATTTAGGATTTAAAGTGAAGGTTCAAAGGACCTCTTTGCCCAAAAGGGCCCACTTTTTTCTTGTCGGCCAATCCCTTAATGACACCTATCACCACTTAGAGACATGTTGGCTGCCAAGTTGAAAAGCCACATCATTATGAGGTCATCATCCCCTTGTCACTTAACTAGGACTTATGACAATCTACATTGGATATTTTCTCTCTCCTATAAACTGATCAACGACTCTCGTTTCCCACTTAGCCTTTTATCGTCTTTGGCACTCTCTAGACATTACTCAACCTCTCCAAACTTCTTGTTGCGTCCCTTTCGTCACCTAAATGATAAAAATAAGGATGCTTACAAGTCCAGTTGGGTTAGATGGACAAGACAACAGTGAATGCAAGAGTTAGAAACATCACATCAAGCATAAGAAATAAACCAAGAACTAAACTAATAACAATAAAAGAAACTAAACTAGAGTGCATAAGGGAAATAGAACAAAAATAAACAACATTCATGCCACCAATGGATAAGTTGTATTAGTGGGAAAACACCAAAGAGAAAGGGAGACTTATGGGTCCCCTCTTCCTCCGAGGGAGGGCTCTTGAACCCCCAATGATTGAGCTCTTTTTACAAGTAGCAAACTAGAAGGAAATGGTGAAGAAATCCAAAGCTCATTCACTCAAGAGGTGATGTGAATGACCAAATGAAATGGTGCTTGTATGCTCTTGATGAGGAAAGAGGATCCTCCAAGAGAATATTGGTAGCATAACAATACAAATGAATTCCTTGAAAATATAGTGCACCGTTGGCCTCTTTTTATAGAAAATATTTGAGGCATTATTCAACTAGTCTTTAGTGTGAAAAAGGGGCTCTTTAGGGCACCCTTAGTTCTTTGACCAACCCCCCACTTGGATTCAGCTCGGATTTGGGTGTCAAATCGAATTGGGAGATGAACCAGAAGTGGGTGGAAGACCGACCAAAATCATAAATGCACCATTCTGAGGTGTGCGCGGATTTTTACGTCCACAGTCGTGCATCGGGTGCATATGCGCTTTTTCGGCGTTATTTGACTGTCGCACGTGTGTGTGCTGCCTTTGTATCTTGAGCACATGCTGATTTTTTAACTAGTTGTATAGTTTTGTGCCCTTTGGAAATGCATTTTCTAGGCCATGGATGAACTAATGGGTGTTTGAAGATGTTGGATTCATGTAACCATTTGCGGACGAAATTCCAGTGATAATAGATTCCCCCTGATGTGTGAGGTTAGGAGCATATGTATAGCTGAAATACATCAATGTTTCTTATGCTGATAGTACCTTTATAAGAAAGAGTGTTGAGGGGAATTTCAAGAGTGACCCTTTGGAGGGAGAGAGGAACCGGTAGGACCCAAACCTTTTGCAAGGTGTGAAAAAATAAAACTGTGTACAAACGAGGCAGGCATGCCCCATGCTCGTGTCATGTAACTCAAAAATGTGTAATACAGTAACTGAAGTTGTGTGTTGGTGTAGACGACTGCAGCGCCCTCAAGGGTGTGTTGATAATAGTAGAGGAAAATTTTGATGGTGAACAAACTCTGAAAAGAGGTGATGACACCTGTAAGAAGTGTCGATGATACACAAGCATTGATAGCCTATCAAATTTCAGAGGTCTTCGGAAAATATAAAAACAACTGAAATAGTCGCAAAGTAAGACCCACCACAACATGAGAAGGTGTTGAAGTCGAATGTCATGTGGGTCAATGACAATAGAGAGAAATGATGGGTCTCTTTGTGTCATCTGAGACTACTCATTATAAATGCAATGAGAGCCAAGATACTATCGCCCTTCTAGAAACTGTGCTGATGTCGACAGACATGGAGACACGACTCCAATAAGCAAAGGGCTTCATGAAATCTATGGGATAGAATCAAGAACTGGTGAGGAACATGGACATATTTAATATATGGGGAGACTCAAGACTACCCTTGGTTGGGGATATTTGTGAAGGAAAAGTGGAAGCAACCGTGAAACTGAATCTAGCGTCAGGGGGACGACTAGACTGGGGTTAAATTGTGCCAGAGGCGTGACAAAGTGGACAAACTCGGGGATCAGGGGTTCATGGACTATGGGATACTCAGGGTTTATGGACGATGTCAACTAGAGTAAAAGATGATGAATGCCCCAACCAATGGCGACATGGGTTACCTTTTCCAGAAAAAGAAGGTCGCCAAAGGTGACCACAAAAACTATGTAAAGGCTGGAAACAAAGGTTTTGTATAATTACCAAATGAATAAAAAATAAGTTGGGGGAAGTGTACATATATAGAAATGGGTGCCCCAGTGGAAAATGGCTTGACCTATGAGGGCGCAAGTTGCGTGGAAAACAGGTGGAGGGTGGGGGCACCATAGGTGGGTTTCTGTATTAGGTAAAATGAATGGAGGATGATTTGCAGATGGGAAAAATGATGGTGGATGAGATGGAGGGATAATGATACCGAAGAGGTGCAGTCAAAGGTGAACCATGATGGGATTACACAGAATTTCGTTATGGGGAAGTTAGAAAAATGAGGAGAAGGAGCATTTGGCTAATTCTCGGGAATGCAAAGACTATGAGGACTCCCAGCCCTAGGGGGTGAAAATAGCATGAGTTTCAAAGTGTTAGAGGGGACTATGATGGGGACAACTCATGTGGGAGAGAGTGATACTGGTTGACAGTATTGAAATACAACGGAGGTGTGAGTACTGCAGAGCCGGATGGGGGGACCTTAGAGGCAAATATCAGAGGGTGTGACTGGGAGATGCAATTGATATTCAGAGGGAAAGATTACATGCCAGTAGTGATCATATACCTGAAAGGGTCATTCTGGTGGGTGATGACCAAGTACCTACACACATAAAAAACCAAATACCCGCCGTGAATGATACTTGAAAGTAAAGAATATATAACAGTTATTTGCAAATTTTGAACATGAGCATGCGTACCTAAGTGGGATGTGAGACAAATGATCCTCGAGGGCCAAGGATGGATGGTGGCCCAGGGAATGTGACTGTGTAGGTGGAGGGATTCTGGTCCCGTGGCTAAAGATGGATCAAAAAATGGACACTCGAAGCTCCCGAAATTGAGTATGGAAGTCTGGAAAAAGGGACTATATATAGTTGTAGGCCCACATTGCCATCTCATTTGTACCTGCTTCCGTATTGGATTAACGAGAGGTTTAAGGAGAGATTTGGAGATTCCGGGAGATCGAGCTAGCTGATTCAGGATCAACAAATTTCAGGTTAGTGGTCGTATCCTCCTACACAGTAGTTAGGGTTTCATTTTTTGGGCAGGGCTTGTACGGATGGTCGTACAAGGGGGTTTTGTGAGGGTGGGCCCCCCTGAGTGTCTCTGTATATATATTTTTGTATTTCTAGGGGCTTGTGATCCCATTTTTTATATGGTGTTGGAACACCAATTTTGTATTTATAGGGGTGAGGTGGTTCACCTACCTACGGATGTTGTACATGTACTATTTTTTGTAAACATTGATGGCACATTGACCGATATATATATATATATATATATATATATATATATATATATATGTGGATATACATTTTGGGATCTTTGTGATGTTCACATGTGTTGATGTTTATTGGATATGACGTCTAATTTATATGTTGCGACAAACTTTTGATGAGTTATTTATGTGTAATGGTAAGTTGATGGGATAAATGCCAATCTAACACTAGGTTAGCCATATTATCTGCTATTTGATTGCATTGTCTTGGAATATGTGCAAATGTGATTGAATCAAAATGTCAAGATAAAAGTCTAGAGGCAAGGATCGTGGACACGATACACATTGTTGAGTTGGAGGACAACGAGTTGGGAATCGAGTAAGATGATAAGGTGACGAATATGGTGGTGACTGGCCTCGGAAAGGAGGCCAATGAAGGCTATGTATTTAGCTTGGTTGTTGGTTTCGGAGCCCAGGCATATGTCGTTGGAGTGGAGCAGGTCATGTGAGGGAGTATAGAGGGCCCAAGCAGCCCAAGCGAGATTCTATGTCCAACGGCTAGCTCCGTCGGCATAACCGATGTGGTAGGCCGATGGAGGAGGCATCTGTCAATAACACAAATGATAGATTATATGCAAGGCTTGAAGGAAAAAGAAGATTAAAAACTCTATAAAAAGTGTACAAAAAAAGAAAAATCCTAGTGTAGAATGGCTATGCTCAGGCATAAAATTTCTTTAAGTACAACCCATTGACGGGTTCTTTGAGAGGATGGCCTTCGGGGGAGGCTAGGATGTAGGTGCCTTTTGTGAGGAAATGTTGGATGATGTAAGTTCCATGCCATAATGACTCAAATTTTCCATGGCCGAGGGTATCATGAGCGATATCATAAGTGAGGATGAGGTCACCTTCGGTGAATGAGCGAAGGTTGACATGGCGATCGAAGGTGGCCTTCGATCATTTTTTGGTTGCCTCATTGTTCTGTAATGAAGACCGATGGTATTCATCTAGTAAATCTAAGTTCAAAAATTTCTACTCCATTGGAGCAGTGTCGAGTAATAGCTTAATAGCGGTGCGTAAGGTGGGAATTTCGTAGTCAATGGGGAGAGTGGCCTCATCCCCATGGACAAGATGAAATGGTGTGAAACCAATGGAAGTTTTAACTACCATGTGATAAAACCATAGCGGGGAGAACAACATATGGTGCCTATTGGTCTTATGTTTGTTAACTGTGCACTCCAACATGGTTTTGAGGACCTTGTTGACCGCCTCTACCTGTCCGTTGGATCGAGGGTAGTATGGGGAGGCGAACTTGTGGGAGAAGCCTAACCTGGAGGAGAGTTTAATGAAAATATCATTCTTGAAGTGTTTCCTGTGATCAGAGACTAACTGTAGGGGGACTCCAAAGAGGAAGATGACGTGTTAAAGGAAAAACGCGTTGTAGTGTTAGAGGTCTTGTTGAAGGTGGGCATGGCTTCAACCCATTTGGTGAAATAATCGAATGGCATGATGATGTATTTGTGTCCATTTCTAGATGGAGGGTTGCAAGTCATGAAGTCTATGCCCCATTTGCAAAAGGGGATGATAGTAATGACTGGGTGGAGAAGAGAAGGTGGTTCTCTCACTTTGTTGGCATATAGATGACATTTGTCACATTGCTTCATAGCGTGAATGCAATCATAAGACAATGTGGGCCAAAAATAGCCAGCTTGAATGATTTTCTGGGCAGTGGACGTCCCAGAGAGGTGACCGCCGTAGGTGCCGCTGTGGCAGTCATTCAAGACTCTATCTTCTTCTTCAATAGTCAAACATCAATGAAGTATGGTGTTGATCCCTTGTCGATATAAGATATCGCTGATAAGGTGGTAACGAGGGGCCTGGTGCCGAATACGTCGATGATCGTCCCTGGAGAGGTGGTTTCCTAACTTCTTTGTTCGGAGGTAGATGAGGAGATCACCATACCAAGGATCATATGAAGGGATGAAAAGGAGATGTTCGTCAGGGAAGTTGGTATTGATGGGAGAGCTAGTAGTATTGGAAGGAAATGTTGTAATGAGTTCGGCAAGGATGAGGGATTTCTTGCTCTTGAGTGTTGAAAATTCGAGGTCGTACTCCTGAAGGATGACTATCCATCGAGAAAATTTTCCATTAATTTGTTGGCGATTGAGTAAGTATTGCATGGGGTTGGAATCTGCTACAACCTTTGTAGTTCGAAGTAGGATGTAATGGCGCAGTTTTTGGACTACGAGGACAAATGCAAGGGCGAGTTTCTCTTAGTGATTGTATTTCAAGGGTGGCTCTGAAAGGTTTTTACTAACAAAGTAAATGACATTCTCTCAGTCATCATCCATTAATTGGAAGAGAACTTCTGCTACAGAGACTGTTGAGGCCGATAAGTAGAGGATATAGTTGCGGTCATATTTGGGTGGGATACTCTATGGGGCATTGGAGAGGGATGCTTTGAGATCATTAAAATCAGTTTGGGCATGTTCATCCCATTGGAATGGGATATCATGACGTAAGAGGTTAAGGAAACCATGTGCCCGAGTGGTGTAATAAGGGACAAAGTGGCGTAAAAAGTTAGCTTTTCCTTGTAAGCTTTGCAGCTGGTGCAAATTTCGAGGGGGGGGATTTTCTGTGATGTCTTGGACCTTGAGGGGGTCCACTGTGATGTCGTGTTGGGAGATGATGAACCCAAGGAGGTGTCCAATGGTGACGCAAAATACACACTTGAGAGGGTTCAAATGGATATGGTACCGACGACACCTTTGAAAGACAATGCGTAAGTCATCAAGATGTTGAGTTTGTTTCTTGGATTGAGAAGTGAGATTTTCCAAGTAGGCTAGGATGATTTGAGCCAGATCATGAAAGATGTATGTCATGGCACATTGAAAAGTGGCACCAGCATTCTTGAGGCCAAAAGACATGACACAATATGAAAAAGTACCCCAAGGGGTAGTGAATGTGGTTTTGTATTGATCGACTGGGTGGATCTGAAATTGGTTGTAGCTGGAGAAACTGTCCATGAAGGCCAAAGCCTCGTGGTCGGCACAATCATCAATAATTTGGTTGATAAAGGGCGTTGGATAATTGGCTTTGGGACAAGCATGATTGAGATAGCGAAAGTCCATACAGACGCAAATAATGCCATGTTTTTTGTTAACGAGGACGAGGTTGGAGACCCATGACGTATATGCGATGGGGTATATGAACCTTGCAGCGCGTAATTTGTCAATATAAGCTTTGATGGCTACTGCATTGGATAGGTGTAGTGGACACTTTTTTTGTCATACAGGTGTGATATCAGGCCAAGTGTCTATACGATGTTCGACAACAGAGGGATCAAGGTCGGGCATCTCTATGTATGACCAGGAAAAAATGTCTCCGTATTCCTGGAAGAGAGATTTGTAAGCTATGAGTTCTTCGAGAGAGCATGCAGTGCCGATGATGATTTACTCTATGATTCTAGGTTTGATGGAAATATCAATTTTGACGGTGGGGGAAATGCTGGCCATGTTGCCTTCTTCAAAAGCATCGCGGGCAGAGATAGGATTATTGAACCAATCTATATGCCCTGAGGGGAGAAAATTCTTGGTTTTGATTGCGTATATGGGGTTTTGTTTGGGAAGCGTAAAGGATTCATGTGAAAGAAAGAGCGCTCTGTGATGGAGCAGATCCCATGGGAAATCAAGTGTAGTTAACTCCTCAAGGATGTCTTCGTCGCAGTGGAACTTTCGAGAATATAAGGGATCCAGAGGAATAACATTGTAGACTGTCACCGTGTTTTTACCTTCTGGTGAGGAAGTAGGGGAAATGATGAAAGAGGGTTGCGAGGGTTCATTTGACATAAACCAAATATCGAGATACTGTGGGTTGAAAATGGTAGTCGGGCATAAAATTTCTGTGGGGAAATGAATGGGAGAATTGGGGGGATTTGGGAGAAAATCCTCGTTGAGACTATCTATGAATGAGGGAGGAGTGGGAAGTGCCTCAGGTTCGGGGGAAAATATATAAACCATATCTGGAGAGGGATTAGGGGGGATTACTGGCATCACCGGAGGTGGGGTGATGGTAGGATTGGGAAGAAGGGCCAATTGACAATGCCTATATTCAATGATCGTAGGAAACTGATATGTGAAGTGATAAAGTGATTCACATAGAGAGCAAGGACATCGCATATGTTCATTGAATGAGGTCGTGACATAGTGTATGTCAGTGACATGTGTATGAGATGATGCATATGGGAGGGGTTCTTGCTGAAAGATTTGGCGTACGACTACTAGCATCTGCCAAAAGTGAGGTAGCATAGGGCAATGGTGGGTGTAATGACCGTATTCTGAACAAATGGCACATGAAAACTTGGTTCGTAGGGCTTTGCCTCCTCTAGGGGATGGAATGGTAGAATTAGGTGAACTGGATGGAACGACGCGTGATGTCGTCACTCGAGGGAGTTGAATTAAATTGCATAGCTTGGGGAGAGATGAACGTTTATTGGTGGGGTGTCTGTCTTTCTTGCATAGTGCACAAGGAGGTTGAACTCGGGGTGGAAGTGGGGCGGTGGGATATTTCTTCTTCCATCTGCCCCCAACTGTAGTAATGGTGCTAGTGAGTGGGGGTGCAGGTGGTGTGGTGGGAGTAAGTATTGGGATCTGCATCGAGATTCCTTTGGTTTGGGGAGAGAGGGATGGTTGAGGGACCATTGCAGGTGGATGTAGATACCATACTGGAATTTCTAGCACCATATTGTGAAGGGTAAGCATTGTGGCTACCTGGAAAGCTTGTATGCCTAATGTGGGGTAAAAGAAGGGGATTTGAGTAATGGTGTGGGGGACTGTCTCCCAAACTGGGATATGGCCCTGGGGGAGGGTGTAATCGAGAATAGGGGGAGTTGGAGGGTTCTCAAGGGATGCTTGAGGAAGGATCTCTGTGATGAGTGGGATGTTAGATAGTAAGAAAGCCTCTGTGGGAGGAAGGGTATCTCCATTTTCTGTTCCATTGGATTATATGAAACACACTTGTGATGAGGGATGTATGTGTGGAGGTGATCCATTGTATGTCCCTAGAAAGGATGGGTCTTTGAAAATTATGGGACCCATTTCGATGAGTGGGTATGCCTCGAGATTAGTGTGAATAAAGGGTAGGATATTATCGATGTCAGAGAAAGGGTTGGGCTCGTAATGTGACACTTGCTCAATAGTGACGATCTTCTCATTGTGTGGGAACATCATTGTGAGAAACATAGAAGAGGCCACAGCCTTCATCGCATACATGTATCTACGCCCAAAAAAAATGTTGTAATCGAGTGGAGCGTCGATAACTTCAATGTCAATGAAGATAGTCTTTCCCCCAAGTTCAACGGGGACATTTTGAAAGAGCCCTTCTAGAGAGGATGGTCATCCGTCATAAGATCTAAGAGTGATGGCGGATGGTATGAGCTTGGGGGTGCCAAGTTTCTGCCATATAGTTTTGGACATGATGCATGTGGATGCACCCTCATCAGTGATGTAGTGGTGAACTGTGATGTTCCAGATTTTAACCGGTATTTGGAAAGAGACCAAAGCAGGGAGATAGGGTTCCCCACTATCAAGATCAAAGGTGATGAGGTGAGTATCAGCCGGGTTGACTGCCCCCAGGGAAGAAAGTAATGACTTTTGTTGAGTAGGATAGGTTTGAAGGACTTCTAAAACTGACATGGCAGCAGGGGATTGGGCCAAGTCATCGACTAGACTATAATTGTGTGCCACCCTAGCCTGAGGGTTGTTGACATTCTGTCCTAATGGGATGAGAGGAATACGAAGGGGTGGTTCATTATTAGGGAAAAGAATCATCAAAGGTGGTCCAGTTGTGACTGGGGCTGCTTCTAAGGTAGTGGGAGCGGAGTCAGGGGGTGTGCTGTATTGACAACTGGGCATTTGTAGAAGGACTTCTTCCTCAATAGTGAGGAGGATAGTGCGATCTGTAGGAGTGCCTAGGTTTGGATACTATCCCATCTGTGGTGGGGGCGGATGCATCTCTATTGGGTGTTCATCACCCCTTGGTGTGGAATGGGATTTTGTAGTACGACATGGGGTGATTGCTGTACATATTATGGTGGGGCCTATTGGGGGCTAGGTGGTGTTGGGGGACGTGGTCCATTTCTGGATTCTTTCATCTGTTTAAAGTCAGCAATTTGAGGTCAATGGTGAGTATAATGGCCATACTCACCACAAAGGGCACAAGGGAAGTTTGTCTGAAGATTTTTGTTGTTCTTCCCTTGATGTTTGTTGTTATTTCCCCCTTGGGGGTTCTGGTTCTCGTGATTCTAGTTGCCCCCGGTAGGTTGGTTCTGTTGGGGGTGGTTCTGGTTCCCTCCTGGTCCTAGATTATTATTGTTTCAGTTTTTTCTTTTCTTTTTGGCATTGTTCGACTGATGGGTCGGATTTTCCGTATTCAACTATTCAAAATTTTGATATTATTGAACGAGAGAGGGCTGAATGAAGTTAACCCCAGTGTGTGGGTGTCCTTTTGGTGGAGCCATGGGCTATGGAGGGCCAGGAAATGGAAAGTACAGATTATTTGGTGGCAATGGTCCATAGGGTATATAGGAAGGCATAGTGCTTTCACTAGTGTTTAAAGTATAAGTTGAGGTAGAGGGGTACCTGAACTTGGTTGGGCTGTTGGGCGTACTGTGGGTGCTAACGGTGGTACACCGATGGGTGGAGGAAGGGCAACATGGTATGGTTGTTGATAAGGGGGAGGAGGATAATAAGGAGGTCTGCCATATGCTGACGGATATTGAGGTGTTCCATACATAGATGGTTCTTGGAGGTGTGAATTATGGTGTGTAGTGGTACCAATCAATCCATTCACTAAGTGAGACATCCCAGGTTTGTCCTGGCCAAATGGCATGGGTCTTCGAGTGTTAGGTAGTACTGTATATAAGTATCCTGACTGTGAATAAATGAGTTCAAACTATTGAGCCTTGCTGATGGCTTCTTCTTCAGATTGGGGGAAGGTGGTGGCCACATCCTTGGCAAGGAGGGAAATGAGTGATTTGAGAAACCAATTGAGTCATTTCTACTTGATGGCTTCTTCTTTGCATAGACTACGTCGCTGATGCCATTTGTGAATGTGGTCAGTGATGTGTATAGCAGAGGTTTGTTTAAACCATGAGAGTAGTTCGAGACCATTGTCATGACGGATTGGTAGTTGAAAGAAGGTCAAAAATGCTTTGGCCAAAGATTTAAAGGTCACATAGGACTCAAATTTTTCTTCTACATACCATTTGGTTGATGGGCCAGTGAGTGTGTGTTGGAATCATATCAATTGGATAGAGTTGTCCATGATGTTGTTTGAAGAGCACCATAAGTGGAAGGTCATGATAAGGTTGGCCCGGTCGTCTCCCGCTTTTCCTTCAAACTTGGGAATGTCTGAAGGTAGTTTGGTAGGCATTGTAGGCCATGTGGGGTCATGCAATATAGGATCATTGGTGAGCTTAGTTAGATATGGTATGTTGAGGAAAGCCAAGTATGACATCTGAGGTGGTGGTGGAGGATTAAATCCAACCATGGTGTGAGTTTTTTGGGTACCTAACCCTTGAGAGGGGCTAGGTGGGGTTGTACTTCCTTCTGGGGAAGAGGTGTGCCCCCCGCTTCCTTGTAAAGGAAAGTGAGTGGACGGTTTACCTTGGGAAGTGGACCCAAGTAAAGTGGAACTGAGAAAACCGGATCTCAAGACGGTAGCACTCACAAGAGTGTGAGAAGGTGGAGCCGATGAGTTGGCAAGACTAGGAACTCCCCCTAGAATGGGAGGGATATTTTGCAAGCGTCTGGAATGATAGGGATTATGTGGGTCCCCTATAATGTCTGAATAACAAAGTGGATGTTTTCAAATGGTGATGAGAGCAATAAATGAACAAGATTATTTTTTATGATTTTTTGGACCTTCACAATATATCTCACAAAAATCATAAAAAATCATAAGTCCCTAGAGAACTAGCATGTGGACATATGGGTCCTTACCAATCCTTTAACTCCCTAGTGTGATTTAATATAAGAAAGCTTCAACAACTATCCTAGATTGTGGACATGTGGGCATGTATGGGCCCATTACAAAACCTTTAAACTTCCCTAGTGATTTAATCTAAGAAAGTAAATTAAAAACTATCCTATTCTTTGTAGCATGTGGGAATGTATGGGTCCGTTACAATTTTAAGATGTGTTTGGAAAGAAACTAAGAGGAGTCTTGAGGGGGATGTTGTCCTTTCCTAAATATTTTTTCTTTAAGGGAGATGAAATGTTCCCTCAATCGTTTTTCTGATTCTCAAGATCGCTTTATGGTGCGAGAGAAGTTTTGTACAGGATAAGTCAATTGAGAGGCGGGGGGGGTGAATCAATTGTATAAAATTTCTTTCTTTTTATAAGAAGATTACTTATTAATGAATAAATCATGCCTTTAACATTTAACTTGCAGCAATACACTTAACCAATAAATATACAATCACATAAATGAAACAGTGACACAATGATTTTTCATGAGGAAACCCAAAAGGGAAAAACCTCTTCTTATTATGAATGAAAGGCAAGCTCCAAGTCCTCTTTACATTATTATTTGATCTGAGCTACAACCCAGATGAGGCTGCTACCTCTGTTTCTTCAGCATCTACTGAATGGAAGCTACAACTCCCATATGTACAAGCACCAACTTGTACAGGAGACTTTTACATTCTCCCCTTGCTCCTCCCTACCACCCTGAAATCATTCTCTGTCACTAAGAACCTACAAGCCAACTCTTTATCATCTTTGTCAAAGATTAAGCATTCAAATCCTCTCTGCACAATTCATTCTTGACCAGACCACTTAGATTTATCAATCTGTGTATGTGTCTTCCCTCCTCTGTCTTTTCTCTTCCTCAAATTTTACAGAGCCATATATCTCCCATAATCCCCCCCTTTTTTTTCTTTTCTTGCAACATTCACTTTATATATCTTCTTGTATCATCAACATGTACAATCAAACCCTCAGGCTTCAAATAATTAGTTACAATAACTGAATAAATTCCTTACAATAATTCTTATTGGTCAAGGCTTCAAGACGAACAATATCCACATGATCAATTTAAACATTTAACCAGAACCATTCGATGAACATACATCTATTTTAATTTTTCAGCATGGAATAACCCTTGAGCACTTTGGAAAACCACTTGTGCTAACCCATATGTCCATTGGCCGTGACCACAGGTTAATCGAAATGCATTTTTCATTTCGCATTTTGGCAATTCGACAATCTTGTGTCGAAGAGTCTTGACACTTCAAGTTACGAAACCCCAAAATTGAGCTTAGGTTCCTGCTAGCTCCTCCCTCTCACATGACCATCGGTGGTAACCACTACCTACACCAAAAAGGTATTTCAGCGTTTCGCATTTCAGCGTTTTGTCATTTCTTGTGATGAAGTGTTTCAATACTCCAAGTCACGAACCCCAAAATTTTCGACGTTTCACATTTCAGTGTTTCATCATTTCGCATTTTGCATTTCGACATTTCAGCATTTCACATTTTGGCATTTCGACATTTCTGTGATGAAGTGTTTCGACACTCCAAGTCACGAACCCCAAAATGATTTGATAGCTTCACATTTGATCTGGTGGACATAGATCAGATGATTCTTGTTAACTTCTCGAGGACAGATCAACGGTCACATATAACTCTTATATTACTCCTCCAATGCTTAATCCAACAGATATGACTTAATCATTCATCGAGATGTATGGCTGTCGTGGTTTCGGTATTTCGGCATTCGGGACTTTGTGATGTTGAAGTTTTTGCTTACCATGCAAAAATCCCGAAATAGAAACTTCTGGAATCCCGAAATAGAAACTCCCGGAATCATGTGACATGTGTCCCTTTCGGTATTTCGGCATTTGGGACTTTGTGATGTTGGAGTTTTTGCTTACCATGCAAAAATCTCGAAATAGAAACTCCCGGAGTGATGATCTCCGAAATTGACGATCTCTGAAATTCAAGCTGTGCCTATGCAAATTGACCAAAAAAATCCCCCTTTGGCATTTTAAGGTTTGAAATTAATGACAAAAACAAGTCTTGTGCAAACTGTGCAAGCTGCAATTCCTGCCAACAAACTCCCCCTTTGGCATTGATGGAAAGCTTTAAATCTCTTCTCCCCCTTTTGGCATCTATGGCAAAGGAAACAACCATACTCCCCCTGAGCAAAGAAAACCACTTGCAAAGATGTATCATTTCAGTAGCAACTCCCCATATCAATAATAGTCAATAAACCTGTGCAGTCTGATTTTATAATGAAGCCCTTGCAATCTTTGAGAATGAAATGAAATTACAAAGGGTAAACCCCCAACTGATCCCTGAGACTTTCAAATTGTATTTTATGTAAAGGTTTAGTAAATACATATGCAATCTGATCCTTTGTGCCAACATATTCCACTTTAATAACTTTAGACATAACCTTCTCTCTTAGAAAATGAAATTTAATGGGAATGTGCTTTGTTTTGGAATGCATAAGAGGAATTTTAGAAATACTAATTGCACTAGTATTATCACAGAAGATACGTATAGGTTCATCATAATGAATATGTATATCTTCTAGCATCTGTTTCATCCATAGAACCTAAGTGCAACAAGTTGCAGTTGCTATGTATTCTGCTTCAGCAGTAGACAAAGACACTGCTGATTGTTTTTTACTTGACCAACTTACAAGACATCCTCCAAGAAAAAATGCTGCTCCACTAGTACTCTTCCTGTCATCAACACAACCTGCCCAATCAACATCAATGAAAGAATATAAATCAAGCTGATTACCTGTAGGATACCACAAACCATACTCTGCTATCCCTTTAAGATATCTGAAAATTCTTTTGACTGCAAGTAGATGAGAAGTTTTTGGTGAAGCCTGAAACCTGCCAAGTTGACATGCATAATATCAGGTCTTGTAGCTGTAGCATAAAGAAGACTACCAATCATAGATCTGTATATTGTCTGATCAACATCTTTAGTATCATCAAAATTACTTAATTTACAGCCAGTAACCATGGGAGTGCCAACTGGTTTAGACTCTTCCATCTGAAATTTCTTAAGCATTTCATTGATATACTTGGTTTGAGAAATGGAAATACTTTTATCAGATTGAGTAATTTGCAAGCCTAAGAAAAACTTCATTTCTCCTAGCATTGACATCTCAAACTCTTTCTGCATACTTTTAGCAAACTGTTTACTGAGCCTATTATCATCACTACCAAAAATTATATAATCTACATATATCTCAACAATGACTAGGCTATCATTTTCTTCTTTAATATATAGAATACTATAAGTGTTACCTTTCCTGAATCCTTGCTGCCTCAAGTAATTGTCAAGTCTGGAATACCAATCCCTTAGTGCTTGCTTCAACCCATACAATGCCTTTTTCAACTTGTAAACATACTGTTCTGTTTCTGGTACCTGAAAACCATCTAGTTGTTCCATATATACTTCTTCCTCTAAATCACCATTCAAAAATGCAGACTTTACATCCATTTGGTAAACTTTAATGTGTTTAGAACTGGCACAAGCTAGAATCAGTCTAATGGATTCCATTCTTGCAACAGGAGCAAAAGTTTCTCCATAATATATTCCTTCTAACTATGCATACCTTTTACAAACCAATCTAGCCTTATTTCTAGTTATTTTACCTGCTTCATCCATCTTATTTCTGAAAACCCATTTAGCCCCTATGACATTCTTATTCAAAGGTCTAGGAACCAATTCCCGTGTCTTATTCTTTTCTATTTGACTAAGTTCTTCATTCATTGCTTTCATCCAGTACTCATCTTTAATTGCTTCTTCAATATTTTTGGCCTTCAAACCTGTTTTGATGTCTACCATAACTTTTTCTATGCACTATTGAACCCTGATTTTTGGGTTCAAACCTGCATTTATGTCACCAATTATCTGTTCTTCAGGGTGATTTTTCTGTATTCTCTTGCTTGGAGTCTTTGATGGAGTCATGCTTTTGGATGGAGTTGTGCCCTATGTCAAAGTAGGAATTAATTGTTCACTGTCAGCAACCTTAGTTTCTTCTGTTTCACTTACCTCATCATTCATTTTATGCTTGTCATCTATCTCATATATTT
>JASDQU011176013.1:18491-37569 GCA_032191745.1 Picea mariana
CCCTCTCTGATGCAAGCCCAGGCCGGTAGTGATGGAGGCTGGTACTGCTGACAGGACAAGTCTGGCTGAGAAGAAGAAAGATGGGCCCTCCAGGGCCATGCTCAAGTCACTCCTGCTCTCGGTACTCCATGTCTAGGACCATGTGGGCCTCGAGACATGATCTCCTAGTTATCCCATGATATCGGGGATAACAATTACTCTTGTAAAACCTGGATATATTTCTTGAAAACTAAAGATGAAGTGTTCTACAAGTTCGAGGAATTCAAAGCCTTGATAGAGAACCTTTCACAAAGAAATATTAATATACTCAGGTCAGATAATGGAGGATAATATACCTCAAAAGAGTTTGTGAACTTCTGCAAAGATGTTGGGATCAAGAGGGAACTCACTACTCCCTATAATCCCCAACAAAACGGTGTAGCTGAACGAAAGAACAGAACCATATTGGAAGCTGTGAAGACTATGATCCATGATCAAGACCTTCCTATGTGCTNTTATGGGCAGAAGCAGCAATGGCAGCTGTATATGTGCATAACCGATTGTCCCATAGTGCACTTGGGCTCAAGACACCGGAAGAGATGTTCACCGGAAAGAAGCCAGAGGTAAGCCATCTCGAAATATTTGGTTATCCAGTGTTTATTCATATACCTAAAGAAAAGAGAAACAAGCTGGACCCTTCAGGAAAGAAGGGAATATTTGTGGGACACTGTGAGGTCTCTAAGGCCTTCAAAATCTATATACCAGGTCAACATCACATTGAGATCAGTAGGGATCTGACCTTTGATGAAGATGCAGCGCTCAAGAAATCTAAACTATGCCAGGTTGAAGAAGTATATGAAGAGGAACCTGTAATTCCCAGTACTGCAATGAGGGAGGTTCCCAGAGTTGCAGAACCAGTGAGGGAAGTCGTAACTTCCCTTGATGAGGAACTTGTAGAAGACCATGATATAGTAGAAGTGCAAGAACCTCCTCAGATGACGATCCTCCATAAAAGAAAGCCAGCTTGGGCTAGAGAGCTTATTCAAGATGGAGAGAAGTATGGTGTTCCCTAAGGAACTACGAGACAGGTGAAAAGACCAAAGCCATTCTCCAGTTATATGGCTTTAATGTGTGATCTCCTAGAAGAGGAGCCTACCTGCTTTGAAGAAGCTATTAAGAGAAAAGAATGGGCAGATGCCATGACAGAGGTATGAAGAACGAAGTATGGGAAATAGTTCCCAGACCGAAGAATAAAGATGTGGTATCCTCCAGATGGCTCTTCAAAATAAAACATGTTGCTGATGGAAGTATTGAGAAGTATAAAGCAAGATTTATTGCTCGTGGCTTTTCCTAGAAGGAAGGCATTGACTATGAAGAGACATTCGCTCCTGTGGCCAGATACACTTTGATCAGAACTGTCATAGCTCTTGCAGCTAAGATGAAGTGGAAGCTGCACCAGATGGACGTGAAGACAACTTTCCTAAACAATGTCATCGAAGAGGAAGTGTATATAGAGCAACCTCAAGGATTTGAGGTTGAAGACATGAAGTCTCATGTCTGCAGATTGAAGAAAGCCTTATATGGATTGAAGCAAGCTCCTAGAGCTTGGTATGGCCGTATAGACAGTTTCTTGACGAGCTTAGGCTTTACCAAGAGTAAAGTAGACTCTAACCTCTACTTCAAAATCATGAACAATCAGCCAGTAATCTTACTGCTATATGTGGATGACTTATTCTTAACTGGAGAAGAAAAGCTCATCACTGAATGTAAAAAGAGACTTGCCTCGGAATTTGAAATGAAAGACCTTGGCCTAATTCATTATTTCTTAGGTCTTGAGGTATGGCAGAGTACTGAGAGGATCTTCCTTAACCAAGGGAAGTACATGGTCGAAATCTTGAAGAGATTCGACATGTTGGAATGCAAGCCCATGAATACACCCATGGAAGCGAAGCTGAAGCTGCTGGTCGATACTTCGTCAGAATTGATTGATGCCACATTGTACAGACAGATTATTGGATCGCTGATGTACCTGACGAACACCAGACCAAACATTTGTTTTGTCGTGAACACCTTAAGTCAGTTCCTGGTAGAACCCAAACATGTTCACCTAGTGGCTGCAAAACATGTGATGAGGTACCTTAAAGGTACAATAGATTATGGTCTCAGCTATGATGGAGATCATGATTTCACATTGAGTGGATATACTGATGCAAATTGGGCAGGAAGTGTTTCTGACAGGAAAAACACTTTAGGATGCTTTTTCAGTTTGGGATCAGCTATGATCTCTTGGCAAAGTAGGAAGCAATCTAGTATTGCTCTCAGCACAGCGGAGGCAGAATACATTACTGCATGTTTTGACAGCTGCGAAGCTATATGGCTTCGAAAGTTGCCGACCGACTTATTTGACTTAGAGATGAGAGCAACCTTGATTCTATGTGACAACCAGAGCTGCATAAAGATGATAGAGAATCTTGTATTCCACGACAGGTCGAAGCACATAGAGATCCGTTATCATTACATCCGTGACATGGTACAGAGAGGAGCCTTAAAGCTCCAGTACATTAGCACGGATGAACAGGTTACTAACGTGTTGACCAAGCTACTATCTCATATAAAGTTTGAGTACTTTCGAGATAAGCTTGGTATAGTCCGAAAGGACCCTCCTCGAAAGGCGGAGTAGATGCTGTGATGAGACATCTCTTGCTTCTGACCTGATGGTTGTGACTTAAAGCAAGATGATGTGATATTACTAGTACTGTGCTTCCAGCTGGATAGCTGTGACGTAAAGCCAGTCTAGTATCCTGCTTTCGACCTGATGGTTGTGACGTAAAGCAGGACGAGTACCTTTCTTCCGACTTGATGGTTGCGACGTAAAACAAGATGATCTATGACTAGTACTATGCTTCCGGCTGTATAGCTGCGACGTAAAGCAAGTTTAGTTCCCTGCTTCCGACCTAATGGTTGTGACGTAAAGCATGATGTGTACCTTGCTTCCGACCTGATGGTTGTGATGTAAAGCAAGATGATATGATGAAACTAGCACTAAGCTTTCAGCTAGATAGCTGTGACGTAAAGCCAGTCTAGTATCCTGCTTCCGACCGGATGGTTGTGACATAAAGCATGATGAGTATCTTGCTTCCAGCTTGAGTGCTGTGACGTAAAGCAAGACGATGAGATGAGACTAGTACTGTGCTTCCAGCTTGATAGCTATGACGTAAAGCCAGTCTAGTATCTTGCTTCCAGCCTGAGTGTTGTGACATAAAGCAAGACATTAAGATGAGACAAGTATCGAGCTTCCAGCTTAACAGCTGTGACATAAAGCTAGTCTTGTATTATGATGAGCCAGCCTTGTGCTGTGATGATGATGATGTATCAATTTTTATACTAATACATGTTGATGCAGATGATGATGGCATTCCTTTGAGAATGACGATGCTGCCGATGAAGAAAACTTCCGATGATTTATAGATACGCCAGTTAGTGCTCCAAGATGAGATTGATGGTGCTGTCCTCTCACCCACTTGATGCTGTTGATGATGTTGTCCTCTCTCTCTCGCATGATGGTGCTGTCCTCTCACCCACTTGATGCTGTTGATGATGTTGTCCTCTCTCTCTCGCATGATGCTGCTGAAGAATACCCTTCTTGTTAAGGGAGAGTGTTGAAATAATGTAATTGCAAAGAGTATTCTAATTATTATTTGATATATTATTCATCGGATCAATCCCCATTGTGGATTGATCTTGTCGGCTATTGTAATAGGACCAAATCCCCTTTTGCGGATTGGTCAAATGTTAATCATAATAGGAAGAATAAGAAGTCGGCCCCCGCAAATATTAAAGAGGCCCCAGAATGTAATTAAGGTGGTTATAACCACCCAGTGGGAGAAGTCGGCCCTGCCAGTGAAGAGACACTTCGCACGTGCCAGTCTAATATAAATAAGGAGGCTAGCGCCTCACTTAGACACACAACTCACTTGCTCATTGAGATACAAGTTTCAGATCTGCTATTGGAGAAGAAGGAGAGAGAGTGGTGCATATCTGGGAGAGGACTTTTTGTATTAGTTTAAGAGATCTCTTGGCATTGTATTGGATATCTATATTAAGGAAGTTTTGCTGGGTTTTCTTCCCCTAGAGGGTTTCCTAGGATAAATGCTGTGTCTCTTGTGATTGTGTATTTCTCAATGATCTTGGATTATGCTATTGTTATCTAATGAAATGCAAACAACTATAATAATGGCTTAAACACTAACAGTTGTTGATGGACAAAGACTATCTATTGGAGGTTGGCGAGATGTATCACATGGCCCTGATGGAGCAGGAGTTGGAGATGGACAGACTCACTCATGAGTTGGAGAGCACACGAGGATTCTTGAAAGGCACACAGACAACCCTTCAAGAATCAGAGTCCAGATCAAAGGAGCTTCTTGAGGAGATTAGACAGAGATCCACTACATCTATCTTAGTGGAGAGTTAGATATATCCTTCAGTCACATTGCTAGGGGATGTTGTTGGCTTAGCAGAGGAGCACTATTTGATGGAGGAGCATGAGGAGTACCTAGGATCACTGATGAGTATGGAGAGTTATGATTCGAAGGCACAGGAGCTACCCTCCACGAGGATCTTTGAGACAGTTGAGCACTCACATACGCATGGGGACTCCAGAGCCAGGGGCAATTTTGAGGACACTTCCATTGGTGTCCCAGGAGTGGTTGACCTTCATGTAGAGGTTGACCCAGTAGTACACCCAGGACCCATGATGCTGCAGGAGTATACAGGAGATTGGATGAGCATGCATGAGCATACAATCGTGAGTGATAGTTCACAGAGACATGCAGAGGTGTATAGTGGGATTTAGAGGAGTGTATTGTTTTGCAGGGTGGAGACACACTTAATGGAGTAGGGAGATGCCTCTCCTTTGCAGCTACACACAGTTCTAGGAGATCACCTTCACAGTATCAACAGTTGCATGAGAGATGAGGGATGGAGAGTGATTGACCATCAGTTGGAGGAGTTACCCCGGGTTGTAGCGGATGATTGGGGTTCAGTGATGACTACAGGCAAGTATTTACCATGCGTACCGGTGGACGAGCTTTTGGTTGAATCCTTGGGATTGACCAAAGTGTATGATACTTTCCAGTCCTACAGTCAGCTACATATGTCGTTTTTAGCCTTTCTCGACGCTTTCATCATTGGCAACACCATGAGGGAGGATAGACAGTGGCAGAGGACCTAGAGAGTTGTTAGGCCGAGACCACCTGACATGAGTGCTTTTACGACATACAATAGGATAGGGGTGGATTTCCATAGGCAGACGATTGAGTGTTTGTGCATGATGGTGAGCATCATAGGCCATGGGATAACAGACATCTCAAAGGGCGACACAGATACAGATTCTCACGAGGATAAGCACGGAGGGCTTCCGACAATGATCAGTATGACACAGGAGCAGTTAGCAGGGATTGGAAGTGATAAACTTCCAAGTTTGCCATGGGATCCGAGAGTCCATTTTGTTAGTAGGTTGTTTCACCTTATGGTGTCCCAGGTATCGCCAAAGAGCCACATACTTCACTTTGGGTTGGTTTTGAGTGGGCTTGCAGTGGCTTGTCCTATGGAGTGAGACAATTTCTCCCTTTTGATCATCATGATCGAGCATGGAGATGGTTGGGCATATACTACTTTCACAAAGGTTCTTTTACAGATGCAGCTTCTGGACAACAGGTCTAGTTGCCACAGGTATTCCAGCTTGAGGATCCAAGAGTGGGGGATCCAATATGTATATAGGGAGCAGATAGTCATGGTCAGAGTAGTGTAGCGCCAACATGGTGACCCTTGGCAGAGACTAGCATTGGACCTGGGGATTGCAAGGCTGAGTATTTCATTGACTGATAAAGGCGAGTGGACCCTTGCAGGGGAAAGTTATTTTGATTTTCCATTGAGCTTCAGTGTTGAGGAGACCACATCACTTTAGGGTGTTTCATGGAGGTCTTGCAGTACCTCACTATGGCAACAACATGTGCAGTTGGTGGAGACCATGTTGGTCATGATATGGACTCGGAGGATGGACTCATTCTGGGATGAGACCATGTGTCATGTGCAGGAGACTCATGGTGTTGATATGTTTCAGGATCATGCTTCACAGGTTATTGCAGCACGTCCTGATATGGGACCCGGGGGGTAGAGTGCGTGATAGTTCATCTTTGGATGGAGCCTACTGTGTGTCCGACAGGTGGACATGGGACCTCGGTATTATATTTGGATGGATTCAGTTATTGCTTGAGGACAAGTAATATTGTAGCGGGGAGGACTGTAATGTCCCCACTTTGGGACATCATTATATTACATAGTGTTATGATGACCATAGTAGCCAGATGGAGGTTATAGCGAGCACAAGGACTATTGAGGGGTATTTTGGAGTCTGACTTTCATTGCTCATCTTATTTCATCATTATGATCCATTCCGCACAACTTGGATTTGGTTCCGTTGCATTCCGAAGATTTCCGTGATTTTGAGTTATTTAGGGCTATAGGTTAATTAAATTCACTAAGGAGGTCATATTGGTCATAATACTTGGAGGAACCTCTTGTTGTAATAGCTCATTGGAATCAAGAGGAACAACACTATAGGATAGGATGATGAGAAGTGACTTTTTGTGGCCAGGGAAGCCACAAGGAGAGATAAGGTACTTTTCAGAGGTAAAATGGTTAATTAATTAATTAAAGTGATTTAATTAATTAATTAATAATTAAATAAAGTAAAAGTCACTTTGGAGAGACAAGGTGAGCAGGGAGGATAAAAGAGAGATAGGGGCCTGTATTCTTTCATTCATGTTGTTTATCATTTTGATATCTGGCTTCTTGCTAGTGAACCCATGCACTTGGGGGTTTCGAGGGTTTTGACTTAACAAACCCTAGAGATCAGCTCGGTGGTGAAAGATCCCACCCAACCTGGTCCAAGCTTGGTCATAGAGGTGAAAGATTCCTCCCTCACCATTCTACATCATATCTAGTCAGCCTCAGAGGGGTTCTACACCAGCCACAGTTCAGAGAGAGCTAGGGTGCAACTTCATGAGGGTTTTCAGCAGGAGGGGGCACCATCTTGAGGAGAGGAGTTCGTTCCATGCATAGAAGAAGGATTTGGAGCAAACAAACTTTTGGGTATTCTTTGTAGAGCCCATAGCGCCTTTCCTAGCCCTTTCTGGAGGAGGTTTATATACCGTATTATTTATTGGAGCTCAACACAGGTTCAGAGAGAGAAGGGCACTCCACAGATTGAGGATCTAGTCATTTAGAGGGTTAGATCTCTATCATTCAGCTCGAGACTCTACCAGGGGTTTTCCAGTGGCCCGATCTACAGTTTGGGAGCTTTTCTAGAGGGTTTGGTGGCCATCTTCATAGAGGCCGAATTCTTGGTCTTTTACAGCTAGGAGGGCGCACTGCAGATAGATGATTCGACCATCTGGAGGGTCAGATCTCGATCATTCAGTCTGAGACTTTACCAGGGGGTTTGCCTTGACCCGATCTACAGTTTGACAGTTTTCTTAGGGAATTCAACAACTTATTTCTTGGAGGCTGAATTCTTGGTTTGATTCAGCGAGTGAGGGGCGCATTGTGCTAGGGAGATCTTCATATTTCAGCTGGGTTACGAGTTGGTTCATCTGGGTTTTTGGTCTATAGCTTGGATAGGCTTTTGGAAGCCTGGATCTTCTTCTATCTTGTATTTTTGGTGGCCAGATACTCTACTATCTTGTATGTATTCCAGATCTGCCCCATTTTGTATGAAGACAACCATTATTATGAATAATATCAGATCTGAGGTGTTTTGGGTTGTCTCTTGTATTGTTGAGATTGCATCTTATTTAGGTATGTTCCATTGCTATATCTATGTTGATTATTGTTGTAAACACACATAACAACCATCAGTATAAACCCTAGCGCAATTCAAAAGACCAAATCAACAAAATGTTTGACGAAATGCCACAACCAGAAATCGTTCAAAAATTCTTGAAAAACGCAAAGTTCTTGGCATCTTGGCTTGGGAACATTACAACAATATTGTTCTCGTGAATTCTAGGAATATTTTGGTCACCCTTTCCCTTACTAATAATTTCGTCTTCTGTTGAGGGAAGAGTGGGCCAACCTTGAAATAAGCATGAATCTATTGAGTTGTAGTCACTATGTGCCTGAAAGGTGATTTTCTCATTTTGCTCAAAATGACCAGTTTGTAATAGCATGGAAGTTTCTTCGAACGATAGCTTGTCATCTGGGATTTGCTTTGTCAAAGAATGGATTTCCAACATTTCATGAATCCTTTTAACCTTTTGTAGGATATAGGCCATACTATTGCTCAGGTTGTTCCTATTATTGTTAGGTTTTGCTAAATGTTGGGGTAGATTGTTAGTATACACCTAGGGCTCTTCATGCTTTACCGTTGAGTTCTCATTTGTTTGGCCAAAGTATTCAATCCTAGCCTTCCTCATGTCTTGATTTTCTTGGGTTTGACTTGGCGTGAACAAGGTGAATATGGAATCTACAAAATTAGGTTTCTCATGAGTAGCCTTTGGGTGAGAATGTTCAAAATAAGAGTCCTTGCATGACTAGGGTTTAGGATTATTTTCTTGTCTTGCAACATTTTGTAGGTCCAAATTGTTCAAACAAATTTGTTCCCTTGGAGCACGAGATTTTATTGTTTGAAGAGGTCTCATAGAAAGTGGCTTTTGGATTTGTGATAGTGACCTTTCCAACTGAGTGATTTTTTCAGAGATACTTAGATCCTCAGAGGGTTGATGTTGTCTTGAAAAATTTAAGGCATCTTTCATGTTTGAGAAGCCTATGCTCCATTTCCTATGGAAAGTATTGTTTTCTACATCTAGAATCTTTGGTCCTCCCATGCTTTCCTTATTTATTTCCCAGATGTCATCATTGTTCAAAAAATTGACCTGATGGGTGGGACTGCTGAACTTAAGATTCTCTTCAATCTGGCAGGCAACATCTTGAGCGTCTTCTAGGGTTGTAGGAAATCGATTCTTGAGGATAAGTTGTAAAGTTCCTTCAAAGGAGTTAAGGTAATGTTGGAGAATAATGCTCTTTGGGAGAAAATGGGGATCAAGTTTCTTAATGAGAGTATTGAACCTATCATTGAATTCCCTAACGTCTTCGTCTGTTTGTTTGCAAACTTCGAGGAATTGAGAGTAAAATGAGGCCATACTTTTTTTTTTCACACCACCTGTCTTTAAAAGCCCGTTCAAGATCTTCAGGGGTTTCGATGCTTCCATTCGAGAGACCATTAATCCAGCCTCTGGCACTCCCCGTGAGTGAGCTTGCAAAGAGCCTCATAAAGATATCAGGGTGTTCCTGTACAGACTGCTAAAATTCAAACCCTTCAAAAAACTTGGTCCAATGTGAGTTACCATAGGATCCCCCTTCTCCTGAAAACCTAGGTATCCAAGAGTCAACCTTGTTGGGTAGATCATGTAATCCCCCTTGGGTGTTAGCTAAGTCCAAAGAGCCAAAGAGTTCTTTGTGAGACCATTTAGGAGGACTTACAGTGGTAACAGGGTTTGCAGGGGTAATAGGGATTGCTATAGTAGAAGGGAGTGTGTAATGACGCCCACTACGGGTCACCATTTGTGGAGTCGCCAGATAATTTTGTGGAAATTATCAAAGAGATAAGGGAATCACCCTTAGTGGAGTCACAGGGTAACTTGTAAGATAAAGATTCTTGAGGAAAGGCTTACCGAAAAAATGTCGTTTGAGGAAGATTGACTCAGTGTTCCCCGACAATGACGCCAATATGTTATCGCAGAATTTGTACTTTGATAGAAGAAAAGGAAAATGGAAAACAAAATGGCGAAACAAGAGACTAATCCTATCACTGTCACCTCAATAGGAAGTCTCTTTCTATTTAGGGTGGTAGGCCTAGGGGAGACGTCCTCGGTGACCTGAGGGTTTGAGAAGGTAAAGGGAAAGTAGCTAGGTAAAAGGTCCCCTCTCACAAGTCACCACCGATTAGAAAGTCTGGTTAAATAACCAATTAAGATATAACATGTCAGAAGTGTACTTGCCCGGAACAAAGCAACAAAAAAACTATATATTTGCAAGAGCACTTGCTGGTTAGCACTTCATAAAACCATTGACTTTCTTAAACGAAGCAAGTTTGTTGAATGTAATGAAGTAAACAAAAATCTTATAACAACAATGTTTATAGAGCAATACTTCACATAAAATGTCTTAAGACAAGCTTCAAGATGACTAAAAACCATTAACCATTGAAGTCATATCATAAGCATTTGATAGACTCACATAAGACAAACTATAATTCAGTCTTTACAATTGCTTTATGAGCTTTTAATGCTGCATTAAATGGCTGTAACTTAGTTTAATAACAACAAGAAGTAGGTTAGTAGATCAAGCTATTCTAGGGTTAGAAAGTGTTAGTAGGTTGTGTTAGTCCCTAAAGTTGCACTTGACTGTGAGAGGGCAAGCTAGGGCATCATCAGGTTATTGCAATAGTATTTTAAGGGTTTTATGAATTGTTTTTTTTTAAAGGGTGGTTGAAAGCTGGCTCAAGGTTTCAAGGTAAACATGAATTTCAGAATAAGGGCAAGAGATATCCCACTAACTTGTTAAAGGGTAGCCACATAGATAAATAAGATAAATAAGGAAAAATAAAGAAAGGAAATATGAAGTCTTTAGTTTGTTAACCTCACATGGATTTCTTATCTCAAAATATAATTAAGAAACAAGAACATGTGCTTGTAAATCAAATCTTGATAATAATAATAACAACAAAATTTTCACTGCATTAATTAAGACCAAGAAAACAATGCATTGCAATTGAAAAATGATTTCAAGCAAGACGAGAAAAAGAACATGAAAGAAAATAAAGTCTGATCATCAATATGTCTTTTCCATTTAGTATCAAGATAGAATAAAACTGTCTTACAATAGTTCAAAACAAGTCCCTGAATCTCCAATTTTTCGACCTCCATAAAGTCTTTCATCTGTCTATTTAAACTATACAAAAGATGACTACAAATCCTATTTTCTAGTGTTCTATTAATGACAGTATCTGATCAGTATCTATCTTCTAGGAAGATCAACTCAAAATGAACATTTACATTGCCAAAATAGTAATCAGCTCAACAACTTAATTCAAAATGATTTTACAACAACACATCAAACCCCACAAAATTTGGAATTGATTTTGACTGAGTTATACATTCGGATTATCTAAATTCATTAGGTCAAAATCGAGTTGACCATCTTTTACTCCTTGGGTAAATTGTATCAAAACTTCCAAAACTGTGCATAAAAGGCCTTCATAAGGCTATCATGATATAATGATGGCGCTGGCTTTAATAGTCCTCTGTTTCAGCTTGGTTGTGAGCACAATATTGTGCCAATACAGTTTGAAGTCAGACTCTCGCAGCTCCTTGAGCAATGCCTTTTGTTCCTTTCTCTTTTTATTGAAACTTTGTATATTTTCCTGCTGTTTGGCGCTCCATTGCTCCACCTGAGCCTTTTCCTTTAACTATTTCACCATTTTCTGGAGTTCTTTGATCTTGTCTTTATCACTTGTAACCTTGACTTTGAATTCTGGAAATTCTTATGCAGGTGCAGGTTTGTTCAGGTCTATAGAAGCTTTAGGTTCTCTTAGTTTGATTTGGTATCTAGAGGATAGTTCTGAGCTATGATCATCATCATAAATATCTGAGTCCATGGCCTCTGGAATATCTGGAATCTGATCTGAATCTACAAGATGATAGTATTTGTCTTCAGAAATTCCACCTATGGCTTTGAACAGTGCTTCAACTCTTGATGATTTGGTGGTTGCTCTTGTTATAGGTCCTGTAGAATGTTGAGCAACTTGTTTGCCTTTTCCTGTTGTTTTCCCCAAGTTTTTATTTTCTTTTGCTTTCCTGTGCAATGGAGGTATTTTTGCCTGTTCTTTAATACCTGCTTTAGAGTCTTCAGAATTGTCCTCTATGACTATAAGGTTCTGTTTTTTGATGGATGGGTCAAACATAGCCTTAGAGTTAAACCTGAATTTGTTGACAGCCCTAGTAGAGTTTGTCCTAGGGTATTTAGACACGTGTAGATTTCTTCCCCTGTTTTTTGCCTTTGGCACTTTTCTTACTTGTCAATTTCTGTTAATGCTTGACTGTGTGTTTAATTGGATTTACATTGTAATCTTCATTTATATCTACTTCCATCTTTATCTCTGTATCATGAAACATATCAATGTCTGCATCAGGTTTTGGTCTCTTACCTCTACTGGTGGTGGCTTCTTCTTGACCTTTACCTGCAGGGGCATCAACAATGATCTGCTGAGTTTGCATCTTTCTTTTGCTGGCCCTTGTTACCATGGTTGCAAAGGTTTCTTCTTTGATTGGGGATTCATCAACTATAACACTCTGTTTCTGTGTAGCTGCTCTTTTCCCTTTAGCCTTTTTAGATTTGCTTGGCTGTGGATCATTACTTAGAGACTGGATTAACCAATCCCAGGGTCTTTGTACTTCATTCAAAGAAGAAACAACTAGTGTCTTTATCAAAACTTGGTGGAACCGACTGCCTTTGGCTATGGCAGGATGACACTGTACCCTTTTGGACATCTTAGATAGACTTTTGAGTAGAAAATAAGGTAAATTTAGGGGGTAATCTCCATTGATGTGCATTAACAATCTGATATGATAAATGTAAACCAGTGAGAACCTACCCTCACATGTAATATACTTGTGAATTATAATCAAAACAATATGCCACTCCTTTATGATCCAGCTGTGTGGTACTCCTTTCTTCCAATTAGGGTTCTGTTTTTCTGGTAGCAGGAACTCGTTCACGAATTCCATGACCACATGCTCTTTTTTCCACCACCTTTCTCCCCCAATTGGCAATTTGCAAGCTATTGCAATGGAGTGTTAAGTCACCATCATCAACAATTTTCCAATCACAACTTTGAAACCATCGAGGTTCTGTGCAAATATCCTAGAGACCTGTTCATCATGTCCCTGGAAAGTGGTGAAAAATTCGAACCAACCTGCGTCTTTAAACCTCTGCACCATCTGTGGGTAAGCTTCAAACAATTTTGTGCCTTCAGGTTCCAACCTAATGATCTGTCCACTCTTCTTCGGTGCCATGTGATTGATACAGCTCTGTAAAACTTTGTGCGATTTGAAACCGGGAACTTTGAGACTTGTGGCTGTTAGATCATAACAATTCCTCTAAATTCAATATCTGCACACCGCATCCGATATATTAGAATAATAGATGATGGTATCGTTTAATAATATCGGGAAGGTCTTGATTTGATGCAGGTCCTTGCAGGTATAGCTCGATCTCATCCATACAACGGTTTAAACTGCATCATCAACTCGAGCAAAGATCATGGAGCACATGCAGGTCCTTTATCCACGATTTGTGTAATCATGATAAGATCTGGGTTGGCTGGTGCATGTCAAAACATAATTACGTTAGCGTTGCAGGAATAATGCTATTCCTGGAGCGCCATTCATGACTTGGCAATAATTTGAAAATTCAAAATTCAAATAAACAAGTGATGTGACAAATCTCATTAATTCACGTCCTAAACCTTCCAAAACTTAAGAAAATTATTTCAAAGTGCAAAAATTGCAAAACATAGCAAATCAAAACAAGGGTAAAAGTCTAAAAATCAAGGAACAAAATATAAGCAAGGAGGATTTAGGCTTAACTCACTAAATCAAGAACAAAATTAGAGACTAACAGGTTGTTTGAAGAATAGGTTTTGAAGGTTTGTTTGATCAAAAACTCAATGGAGGTCTTAGACTAGGGCTTTCTTAGGGGAAATGGAGTCAATAAAGTGGCTGCAAATGTTGAAGAAGCAGGATGATAATGGGAGAGCCAAAGACAATAGGAGTTGATGGATGAAGTGTTGGTAAGCCAAGGCTTCAACCACGAAACCTTAGGGGAAAATGACTATTAAGGTGTAGGTAACCCTAGGCCTTAGTAGATTTTCCTCTCTCTTTAACTCAAAGAATGAAACAAGTGACGGCTAAGATGAAGTAACATGTGCTAGGGTGTTGCAATGGCAAGGCCTTTAGCAATGGATTCAAGAAAAACTACTCCTTGGCATAATCTAGTAGGTGGATAACACTTGAGATAATGACAATAACATGTACTTAATCTCCTAAGGTTTTAAGCTAGCAATTTCATAATCTTTAGCAAAATGCAAAGTAAAGATACTATAACCATTCAAAAGCAAGAAGAATTGCAGAATTTTACTTACATTCACCAAGAATAATCTAGCACTTCACCTATTTGTAGACTTTCCACCAAGAAAATGCCAAAAAACACCAAGAATAGCCTTCCTCCAACAAGTGCGCCACTAAATTTCAATTATAAAACCCTAATTAGGGCGCAAATATCAGACCTCACAAGTGTGAGTTAAAGATGATGAAAAGTAAGAGGTAATTTCCCCTTATTTATACAATACAATACTAAAGACCAAAATTAGGTCAAAAAGGTCGACATGGCCAGTTACAAATAATATCCAATTTTTACATTAAATGTCACAAATAAACCCTAAATCACGCTGCTAAGGTGACGTCATGCCCTTTTAGGGTGACCTTAGGCCCTTTTTGGGCAATGTTGGCCTCCTGGAGAAAAACGTTAGGCCTTCTTGGGCCTCAAGAATGTGCCACTTGGCACACAACTGCCTCCAAAACATCCCAAAACGCTGGATGACATCATGGGACTTCCGAGGCCTACATCTTGATGGAAAGGGCACAACCCCATTGGGTCTAGCCCTGCTAGGCCGCCCCTGGTGAAACGTCCTCCTCTCTCTCTAGTGCAATCCTCTGATCTGTCTCTGCCCCCTGCTGGGGTCTCAACATCCATCTGGTGGGCTTTTAACCCCATGGAGGTCCGAACTAATCATTTCCCCATGTGTACCTGTCCAACAGATGTGGCCCTGCAACATCCACAGATACGCCCTCCATGGGCTCAAAAGTCACAAGGATCATAGCAATGTCAATCACATAATCATCAAGTTATTAAACATGTGCATAAAACCCCCTTTTACCAGAACAAGTGCTGAAAGACATTATGCTAATCTGCAAGCCAAGTTTGGAGGGAACGCTTGGACGTCCTATTGGGCTAATGCTCTTTGGATGTGGGATGTTTCTGGGAGAAGTCAAATTTAGGCCATGTGAGTGGATGAGGTGGTAAGGGATGTCTGGGCAAGGGGTGTAGTGATAGCAGGGAAATGTATGGCTTACCTGTGGGTTCCTTTGAAGAGGGTGAGCTGCACCCGTCATGGATGCAAATATTTCCAAGCCCATTCATGCCTTTTATCTTTTATTCTTATTTCTTTTTTTTTTCAAGAAGCTAGTTAGGGGACACTGCCCTAGCGTGGTGACCAATGGTGACAATCTTACCCACAAGCATTTCACGGAAATGACAAGGTTGGCTTGTGATGAGACCTCCTTTCTCTTGGCTATGCCACCAAGAGCCACTACCCTAGCGTGATGACCAGTTGAATGGTAGTGTCATACCATTACATGCCCATGGACCTAATAGGCTGGCTCGTGATGAGACCCCCTATCCTCCAACTAGGTCTTGATTAATTATTTTTATGGGTCCCTCTGTTTCTTGTTGAGAAGCCTTTTATTGCTTTCTCGGGGATCCTTGGGCGAAGCATCTCAAGATTTCATTCTTTTGGCTTTTATCTTTTGCCAGCTACTTTTACCCTTTGGGCCTTTAGCCCCTTCTTCCCACAAGGTAAGGTACAACCCTTAGATATTTGGCCAACCCAATGCTTGGACCAATGTAATGGGATGGATGAGCGGGAAAAAGATGAGAAGTGGTAAGTATGGTGGGAGTGGACGTTGGACTTTTATGAATCACCCCAGTGGCAACTCAAACCCTATGGGTACCAGCTTACTACGACATCCTGTCATTCCCCCCAGGTATGGTCAAGTGGGAAAGCATAAGGTCCAAGCACAAGTTAGAAGCAAAAATAATTAAATGCACATATTCAAAGGTTTTGAAGATCAGAGTGACGCATACCATGACACTCAAACTCATTACCTCATGGAGCAAGATCCATTTCCACTTTAGGGCCAAGCCGAGGTGATGGATGTTGCGGCTGCTGACAAAGTAGAGGTGCTGAAGAATGAAAGGATGGGTCCTTCAAGGCCATGCTCAAGTGGATTTGGCTCTCGGTACTCCATGTCTAGGACCTGTGGGCCTCGAGACATAATCTCCTTAGTTATCCCTATGCTAGGGGATAACATGACAAAAAAGACACCAGTTCATGGCTTGGCCCTTACATCATCAGGAAGAAGTCTGACAAAGAAATGTACTATCTGACAGTATTAGACATGAGGAAGATGTCACTACCGATAGATGGATCTCTTCTCCAACCTCACATCTAGGTCACATGACTTCTTCAGGGTCCATGCCCTAGGTAAGTAGGTAAGTCATTTTGATTCCTTGCATTTGCATCTTGATTGCTCATACTAGTTTAGATGCATTTCATTTTCGTTTTGCTCTACTTGCATATTGATTTCATGCTTAGTTTAGAAATTAAAAAAAAATTAAAAAATATTTTTCTAGCTTAATTGGTTTTGATTATGATCAAATGAGAACAACGATGAGTAGGTCATCCTTCACTTAACAGTTCGATGTTCCCTTGCGGGAACAGGTCTACCAGGAGATGTTGCGGTTCTCATGCACTCTAAGACGAGCACATGTCCCCAAGTAGGAGCCAAATGTTATCCCCATTTTGTGGATAACTAAGGAGATTATGTCTCGAGGCCCTCAAGTTGCAGCTATGGAGTGTCGAGAGACTACATGACCAGCAATACTCTTTTGCACAGTTGGAAACCTCTCTGAGCACCACAAATGGTCATTGATTTTCAGATGGCATCCACCACATCAGCTGGCTTCTGGAAGGCAGTGGGCCTTGCTCCATGACGTACAAGTTAGTATTATGGTGAGCACCATTTCAATATTTGAGCCAATTGAGTATGTTGTATCTTAGATTGCTCTAGAATTCATGATATAAGCTTGGACATTATGCCTTTTTCCCTGCTTCACCCTGGTGGTTGACATTGTGCCGTAGTAAGTGGTTTTTCTTGGGGATGGGTTTGCTACTAGGAACTCCCTTAAAGAGCCATCGTATCGTTCTCGACCATACTTATCACTTTCCATCATTATTCCCCTTCGTTTCCTTATCTCTTGGGATTTTAGGGTGTATTGACCCAAGAAGGGGTTGTCCCTCATTCTATGGGAAGAAGGGGTTGAAGGCCCAGAGGGATTGATGTTGGGTAAAAGATAAAAGCTTTGTATGAAGTTTCTAGATGCTTCGCCCATGGATCACCCAAGAAAGCAGTGAAACACTTATCTTTGAGTAAAGGGGATCCACAATATAATAAAGAATGCTTAAAAGGTTAGTTGAAGGATAGGATGTCTCTGTTAGAATATAGAAGATGGTGTGCTCGTTTTACCATTGACGATACACTCGTCACCCAACCACAGGCCGAAGCCTCCCTCCGAGCACCTTAACCTTGACTTGAGAATTCCTCCGAAAGCAAACCCTAGGCTAGATAGCCAAACAAAGAGTAGTGCATCAATCCCCAAGGATAGCGCATCACAAAAGACTGATCAGATGTTCCAAACCCTAGCCAAGAGATATCCAAGCCAATACTGAAACTAGTTGCTGCTGCAGCTGCACCTGCAACCCTCCTCTAAACCTGCGCACCAACTGCAATTGCAGTGCGCACCAATTGGAAAAACTGCAGTCCTGAGATGTGACAAATGAGAACTGGTGCCCTGTATTTATAGTAATCCTGCCAGTTTACTGGGGCCGACTTCTCTTTCTGGGTATGTGTCTGTTCAGTATATTATTATTAATTCTAGTCGACTTCTTCTCTTGGAGGTTAATAGCCTAATATAAATTATCTTCTTGAGCCGACAAGGCTTCTAGGGTTATTAGCCAACTCATTAGGGTTTCTCTTGCTTCCCAGAGTTTTCTATTCTCGTCAGGTTCACACGTGGGGGTAAATACCTCCCGCAGCTACCATAATATTAACACTCCCTCCTAGCTAGAGAGGTATTTACAGGT
This sequence comes from Picea mariana, assembly GCA_032191745.1. Taxonomy (NCBI): domain Eukaryota; kingdom Viridiplantae; phylum Streptophyta; class Pinopsida; order Pinales; family Pinaceae; genus Picea; species Picea mariana. The sequence goes on from JASDQU011176013.1 coordinate 36,574, forward strand.
AATGGACTTGAGCACAAAACATACCATTTACCCGATAGCATCAATATAGTCATCTAGACTATTTCATTACTAGATCATGAGCATCACCATCACCATCAGCTGCATCATCTTCTCGAAAACATACTTCATCTGAGTAGTTAGATATGATACTGGATAAGTCACTCTCACCATGGAGTGATACAAGAGGAGTAAAAGCTCTGAACTGTTTTCCGTCTGGAAAATCTCTGTTCATCATTCATCTGAATGATCATCTCCAATAATCTGCTGATAGTCGTCAAGGCAATTAGAACAAGGATAGAACACACCTGTGTCTATTCATAGTAGTACACAACTACAATCTAGTGGTTAACTACCACATCAAGTAACACACAAGTACTTGATCAACAATGTATAGTTGCGAGTAGTGAGACACATTCACTACAGTAGTCCTCATCTACTGTCATATAGTCGTCATAACAAACATCTGAGAGCATCCTGCATAGAAACAATGTTATGATAAAAACTGTATCATCTGGGCCGATCTTTCACTCACGACTGTGAGATCTGAAAGAATGTCTGCCACCACAATAGTCTTCATCTGCATAGAAACAATGTTATCATAAAAACTGAATCAACTGGGCCAATCTTTCACTCACGTCTGTGAGATCTGAAAGAGTGTCTGCCCTTAGTATAGAATATCAACAATGATCATCTGGGCCAATCTTTCACTCACGTCCGTGAGATCTGAAAGAATGTCTGCCCTCAATATATAACATCAATAATAATCATCTAGGCCAATCTTTCACTCACATCTGTGAGATCTGAAAGAATGTCTGCCCTCAACATAGAATATCAATAATAGGCTATCTGCCCCATTCTTCTCATCCAAGGAAGAAGGATTGTTTCTGATTTCTGAACCTGGACCATTTCCCACCCTGGGCCATTCTTCCGACACTAAACAAAGTGTAACCTGGAGAGAATGAGTCTACCCTCGAGAAATGCTTGGACCATTCCTTA
>JASDQU011176014.1:8624-26768 GCA_032191745.1 Picea mariana
TGGCGCTTCATCTCCTAGGGTTAGGTTTTTGGATGTCTATGGTTTTGGGAATTCCCGTTTATTGTAAAAAGTCCTTCAGAGCCTCATTGTAATCATCTTCTTGCGAATGCGAGTAGCCGTCACATCTCTTCTCAGAGATAAGATGCCACCATTCTAGTGAGTCTTTCACTCTGCGTTTTTACAGTCTCTGTACATTTATTTCATTAATAGAAATTGTGTATTATTGTATATTTTTGTTTATGGTTGCATCTCTAATACATTTATGTTATATTATTGAATATATGCAATATCTCTGTGCATTTCTTTATTATATCTCCGCTCTCATTTCGTGTCGAAAATAATCTGGATCATTATCTCTCAAAAGCACCTTTTCTTTGAGTAACCTGCAATTAGTGGGAAATCTAAATGTACATTGTCATTAAGAATGCATAAAATAAATCTTTTTTTTTCTTCATTGTGTGACAAGATTCCTTAAAAAATTAGGGGTCTTAATGGTTAGTTACCTAAAAAATGCCAAGAAACATGTGTCTAACATACCATACATTTCTTTCAAGTTGTACAGTAAGATTGTAGTCCCTTGTTGGATATACCTTGAACCATGTCCAAAGACAGGGGTGGTGGAAGTAGATTCCAGGATTTTGAAGAAGGTATCGATGGTATCAGTATCATCCCCTAGTTCATTTTGTTGGAATGCATGCTCCATGGCTTGGGTATTTCATAAGAAATCATCCATACCAACCTTTGTATCATTCCCTTCATCCTCAATATGTGATGAAATAGTATTACTATATATGTTTTGAATTGTTGACTTAGGATGTAGTGGGAATTGAATAGGTGGTTGATTCAACCATGCTTGGTATGATTCCTCTCTGAGATGTGATAATTTAATAGAAATATCATGAATTGACATTGTATTTCGATGAAAAAATAGATGGTAGGAAATTCTCTCATCGTCAGAATCATGATTGTAAAAATATTGAACATTACAACAATATTATTAGTAACACAATGCATTTAGAATGTTCAAAAATTATGCTAAAAAATTATTAGAAGCATGTAAATTTGTTTCCCAATAATAAACATGAAACCAACCAATTTATAAAACAAATGTTGAATTAAACAATACATTTATATTAGTTCCATTGAAAATCCAAAAATATAATTACTCAATCATCGTTTTCTTACGCCCCAAGGGGTATCTGCATAAACGAGATCCAATTCACAATGTAATACTTTTGATGAAGGCTGGCTGTTGAAACATTGCATGTTATAATTGGTAGGGTAGATCAACTATCCATTTTCATCAAACATAATCTTGAGGTATCTTTCTCCTTATAAGAGTTTGCAGAATTTTGGGACTACTCAAGTATCTTGTGCATCTGAACTCAATATTGAATCATGATCCTGTAAAATTCAATGAAAAATTATTCAAACTCACGTTCATACATAACATAAATTCAATGAGATAAATAAATTATAAATAAAAACTTGTCTTACTTAAATCAGCGAGGGATAACTTGAAGAACTTGCAACGATGTGTAATGAGATAAAATCTTAAGAATTGGCCATTTTATATATAATTCATTTTTTCTTGCATTTGAGCCAAAACTGTCATCTTGGGAAGCATATAAAAATCTAGTTTCAAACAAAATTTCGAATAACTTTGGTAGTTAATAGTGTGCTTAATTATCTAAGCAAACCCTGGTGCATCGTTATGCACCAAACACATTGGTGCTTTAAATTGTGAGAAGCACCAAAGAATGAACTTTGTTATTGCCATCGTAAAATTTAGATGTAGATGTTTGCATTTTCATTTTGCAAATTAATTTCTTTTTTGGTGTGTTAGATGCTTAGGTTGACCCAGGTTATGATCTCAATAGGTTTACAACAAAACCCTCAAACTATCGATCCTCCTGGTAAACTAGAAGGCAACTCTATGCACAAAATGCACATTGGAGTCTCTCCCGAGATAACTTTATGGGGGACTACAATACTCAGGTGTTTGCAGTCTAGGAAGGGATGGGGACTGTGTTTTGATTTTGTTCCTCATGCATCAACATTATTATTCATTTATCTACCCTAGTATCCATTCATTCATTAAACTATGAATGCATACATTGATTAGCTAAATAACCATTCATTCTACAATTGATTCATAACATAACATTAAACAACCATTCAAACACCTTAACACACTAGATTTACCATGGTTCACTCCCCTAGGGATACGTCCACAAAAATCTGTCTCTTCTACGATGTTATTCATCCTTCTGTAAAATTTGCATTGCGTGCATTACGTATTCAATATTACAATAAAAAAGGAGGATAAATACCCTCTGTGAGGTAGACTAGATCACACTAGGCTCCACAACCTATGACCTAATCCTCAGAAACTAGCTTACTCAACTCAAAACTATATCTCTTCACTAAAACCACCAACGATCAACAATAACCCATAATCAACAACCAACAACAACCCCTACCTAGACCTCCTAAGTATTTGTTTATACTACTCTACTAGCTTATAACCATTACATGCATGTCCAAAACCATAACCCTAACATGGTTAGGTCTGTCTGCATGTGCACCATGCTTCTTTTCCTCCTACATGTTGCTTGTCCTTGTTTTTTTGCATGTTGTTTTTCTTCCACCTATGGCGTGGGCTCCAAAAATAGGCATGTGCCCAAAATATACTTTCTTATCCAGAAATAGACCTATTCCAGTAGGCCCCCAAAACTAACATGTGGCTATGCCTAAGCCATTGTACTTTGGTTCACACTCTGGATGGCTAGTTGCAACTCGTGAAACACTTTTGATAAGTGATTGACTTTCTGTTTACCTTGGGTGTTCTGCTCTGCCAACTTCTCCACACTCTGCATTGTAATGTGCTCTGCTATCACTTGTCTGCATTCTTCATCAGGGATAATTTTAAGGATGGAAATTTATTTTAAAATGTAGAAACCTTGGTGAATATTACTAATCCTTCATATTCCAACTATAAATTATTGGCGATATTTTTGTATAAATATTCAAATTTCTAAGGATTTGCATAGTTTTTATAAAATTTTGGCACATTTCAAGGTAAAATAATTTTATCCTATAGAATTTGGGCGAATCATTTTTAAAATAGAGAATCTCGTTTTTGGAAAAACCATGGAAAATTTTCCCATGAGCAAAAATTATCCCCTAAAATCATCCCTGTGAATCTTCATGCGTTTTCTCTATTGTCCCTTTTTCTTCCTGCAATTCTTCAATCATCCTCTCTGCGTTCTGTTGTAGTGGCTCCAGCTGAGCCTATCTTGTTTTTTTTTCATCCTAAGAAACCTTCATCTTTGCCTATAGGTTCTTCATATCCTGTGCACTCCTCATCCTCTCGAGGATGGCCATTGCCTTTTGATGCTATCTTAACTCCTAGATTTCGGTCATTATCTTCTCTTGCTTTTGGTCTAGCTGTTGTATTTTCTCATCCTCCTCCAAGATGGTCCATATTCGAGTAGTTCTTTCATAGAGTTCCTACACTGCCTTGGCTTCCTACGCAATACTATCGATGTGCGCAGTAGCCTTCTGTTCCATTTTCTCTCTAAAATCCATAGGTGTGGAAGGAGTCAGTTTTGCTATGAGCTCTGTAATCTCCTTTTTGCGCTGCTCCATCACCTATGCAATATTTTGAAATTTCCCTTCAGGTGTGTCTTCCGGCTCCTACGTGCAGTCTGAGATGTTGTTGTAGACCATTTTTGGTACCTTCTCCAATATGTATCCTCGTTTATTCTCCTCCTCCTTCTTCGGAGTCAATTGATCGCATGTGATTTGTATCACTTTGGTTACTTATCTTCCACCTTCCAATTTGGTGGCATCTGCGCAGGATCTGGAGTGGACTTCTTGCATGAAGCTTGCTTCTAGTCCTTAGAGTTCCTTTGTAAGGATATATGCTATAACCAACTCAATTTGTTCTATGTCCCCCACTGGATTGTATGCTATCTCCCCATCCACTCATAGCATCTACTGGGTGACCAAGAAAGTATCTCTACCCTTCACCACTATCTCCATTGTTTCATCTCTTTCCTTCAGCGTAGGTGTTTGTTGTGTCCTTTTCGGTTGCTGCATTGTAGCATGTTCACTATAAAAATATGCATCCTTTTTTGAGTATCATGGACATCCATTAACTTTTCCATGATCTCTTCCCTTTGTGCCTCAACTGTGTGGACCATATCTCCTCCCTATCCTGGACTTTATTTGCCACTAGTTTGACATGGTCATCTGTGAGGGTGATCACTGGAGGATTCTTAATGTATTTCATCTTCTTGCACATTTCCTCCTCATGTGATGTAGTTCTCTTCACATGTGAGGGATGTGCCCCACTTTTCTTCATCTATACCTCCTCTTCTTCAGGCCGAGAGGTTTGTCCATTCTTGGAATCCCCCTTGAATTCTTCCCTAGACATCGTTTCTTTCTTCCTATGCTTCTTCGGCGCTGCGCTGCTTCCTAACACTTGAGTGCACGTTGTAGCCTTCCTGGTGTTGGTAGTCGAGCAACTTGTTTTTGTCGATGGGCCTACCTCAGCCTGCCTCAGCTTTCTCCTTATATTTGGTTGTTGAATTTACTGCTAGCACCTTCAATTGCATGGGCCTATTTTTAATGATCCAATCAACTTATTCTTTGGATACGCAATAATGCATCTCCAATCATTTCTTCTTCGAATCCCTTGTGGCCTAGATCCACATATGATGCATGGATGCCTTAAATCTGGAAATCCCTTTGTACACCTGGACCACCTCCATGGGAATTCTCCATACATTAGTCATTATCTATTGTATGTTGTTCAAAACCATGGAAAATACTTTGATGTTTGTTTTTTGGTTTTTAGTATCCTTGGATTGCCATAGGCTTTTGTACATTGTTGCATAGAACTTCCCCTATATGTCTAGAAAAGCCGAGAATTTTGGCTCTTTCCAAAGCAATTAGGATGAGGATCCAGGAATAGTGGAACTCAGTTCCATTATCCTACGCATCCTTCCAGTCGATCAGAAACTGGTTCAAAAGCTACGATGCCCACCTAAACATGGTCCCTTTAGCGCTCTACATAGTGATTGCTATGACTCCTGTTGGGGCGTCTTATTTCTTGCATTTCCTTAGCAACTTGCAATCCATTAGCTTGCTAGTGAACTGTGACATGGGGTCATTTATGTATTTGAGAACAATACCCCTATTCCCTTTGTTGGTTCCAAATTGTTCCTTTACTATCTTGTGCTCTCTTTCCCTTTCACTTTATTGTCCAAGTATTCTTCAGGTTATGTGCCAACAGTGGGAAACCCTATAATTTTAGCAATCAGAGCCACATCGATGGAGATGGGCCTATCCATCCACAAGATTCCTCAATGCACCTTGTCCACGAGTTGTTTGGTGCACATGCCCACATTTTTAGTGCACCCAAAGTGTGATATATCCAGGAGGTTCATGATTCCAAAGTTGTAGAGCCTTATTATCCGCTACATGGGCTCCATGATGGGTCTTCCTAGGGGTCCTATATAGCCCTTGTTTTCCAAATAGGTTTCCTCTTCCAAGTATGGAAACTTTTACACGTCTCAAAAATAACAGTATGAGTATATAAGCTTGGGCACTTTCCTGAGCATGTCCTCCACTATGACCACTGTGTCAAAGATGTATGGGAGTGTGATCTCTATGACATCCCGCGCCTTTATTTTTTGCTTGACGATGGGGTGGCCTTCCACCATTGTTTCTATCATGTCTTCTTATTCTCCCTCAGTTTCTGATTGGTTAGTAATGTCTTCGACTAGAACCTCCTCTTTGTCATGACCCTTTTGGTGGCCCTTCATTTCTTCAAGATTATAAGGTGTTTCTAGGTTAGGTTTTGTGTTTCCTCCTATACCCTCTTCAGGCTGAGAGAACTTGTCATCGAGGTAGTGACATCTTCCATATCTACAACATTCTTAGGATCTATCATCCTTTCCTTTCTTCTTTCTCCCTCTCGAGTAACCCTAACATATCATCATGGAGTGTCAACCTTTGGAGGTTTCATGTTGTCAGCTGAGTAGTCAAGTGTTATCGTCCTTACCCAATCTCGCCTAGTTCAAGCTCTTCATCTCTTTTTTTTCTCTAAAATTGCTAAGTGTCGAATTGACCTATGCTTTCCACTCTTTATATACCTGGTCATAAATGTTTGGTTGTATTTTTGCACTTTTTCATGCATTTGTGCAGTGTTTTTTCCTACACGCAATCTTCCAAATTTTGTCACATAAGTTGTTGTGCATGACTTTTACCAATTTTCTTCCATTCACCCAAGTTCCTCCTCTTTTTGTATCTTTCTTAGTTTTCTATTTTTGTCTTCCTTTTTCTTATTTTTCTACTTTTGTCTTCCTTTTTCTTCTTTTTCTTCTTTTTGTGTCTTTTTATAAGTTTTCTCTCCTAATATATACTATAGTGCACTATACACATGGTTTTCTTACTATGCTGCAATTACTAAGAGTTAGTAGGTCGACTGTCCCTATACAGTTTTAGTTGACTACCATTCACCATTCCTTTCAGTTATGTTCCTGTCAAGTCCTGTAGCTGCATATATCCTCCATCTATGAAATTATTCACGTTGTATGGTCCTAGCCAATGCATTTTGAATTTACCAGGATGTTGCAAAAATTTGTTGTCATAAAGAAGAACTAGGTCTCCCTCCTTAAAAATATTCTTCTTTATGTGTCGGTCATGTCAGGATTTGTCCCTTTCTTTATATACCTCTTGGTGGAATCCTACAAGAATACTATCTTATTCCAAATCCAATAGTTGACTTAACCTCTCTTGTACTAAGCATCTTTCTGTCATATTTGTAATTGTTGCTACGCGTAGACTGGGTACCAAGAATTCCAATGGCACCACTGTTTCTTGTCCATACACCAATCTGAATGGTGTATGTCATGTCAAATTCTTGCATGTGGTCCTGTATGCCCATAATACTGCTGGTATTTTCAAATCACAATCACCCATGTTCACATTACAGATCTTAGTCAATGCATTCTCGAGGATCTTGTTGAAAGCTTCTACTATCCCATTTTCCTAAGGATGATATGGTGTAGTCTTCTGGTGATAGAATTCAACCTCCTCAGTCATAGCCTTGATGGTACTATTAATGAAATGAGTGCCTTAGTCACTCATCAAAATATTGGGACATCCAAATCTTGTAATCACTTGCTCAAATAAGAAGTGTGATAATGTATTTTCACTTCAATCCTTGAATGGTGATGTTTCTACCCATCTGGTTAAGTATTTTTATTATAACAATGATGTATCTAGCTCCTGAACTTCTTTATGGTGGATTAATAGGTCTGACAAAATCTGTTTCCCACTTGTCAAATACCTAAAGAGTTACTTGGGGTATTAGGGGCATCTCATCCCTTCTGTTGAGTTTTCCATCTCTCTGACAGACACCACAGTTATGGCAATATTCCTTCGCATATTTGTGAATTGTTGGCCACCATACACTTGTACAGTAGTTTTTCCTGCATAGTGTCCTCTAGCTATACCTTCATGAGATTCTTCTAAAGCCATAGGTCGTTCATGTTCCAATGCACACCTTCTCAAGATGTTGTTTGTTCCCAACTTGTATAAATGACCTGCAATGAGTTGATAGTCTACAACTCTGACTACCATATTTTTATTCTGCAAAATACTAAACTCTTTTGGCGCAAATCTTGTACTCAAGAATTCAATGATATCAACAAAATACTCATCAACTATCTGTACTGAAAATAACTATGCACCAGGGAAGTTGTCTTCGAAGTTTGTAGGTTCTTCTCCATTGGATACCCTTGACAAGTGATCAGGTCCTGCATTTAACTTCCCTAGTTTGACTATTACTTCAAAATGAAATTCCTGGAATAATAATAACCATCTACAGATCCTCCCCCCAAGACTGGCTTATTGACTAGATATTTGAGGGAAGAATGATCTATGAACATTTTAAAGTTCTTTCCCAATAAGTAGTGTCTAAATTTTCGAAGTGTTTATACCATGGCTATGCCTTCTCTTTTTGTTGTGTTGTAATTCAAATCTAATTCGGACAACTTCATGCTTGCAAATGCTATAGGATGATCTAAGTCACCTTCTCCTCACTACGCCAGAATTGCTCCAAGTGTTATGGTTGATGCATCTACATGCACATGAATTGTCTTTTCCCAATATGGAAACACTAAGATAGGTGTTGTCACCATATTCTTCTTTAAAGTATCCATTACCTACTGGCAATCCTCGTTCCACTAAAATTTGGTGTCCTTAAACAACTTTTCCATCGACGCAGTAATATATGCATACCCCTTGATAAACAACCTGTAGTACCTTGTATGTCCAAGTGTGGCTCTTAACTAGCACACTGACTTTGGTGGTGGTAAGTTCACAATTACAACAATCTTAGCAAGGTCAACAAGTAAACCTTATATACACACTATATGTCCCAAAAATATCCCAAAAGGTGTTTCGAAAGTGAATTTGTTGATGTTTACTGGGATATGACATTTCCTACATCTTTCCAACATTAGTATCAAAACTTCTACATGATATTTCAACAGACTAAAAACAATCCAGTCATCCAAATATGCTTCTAATGGTTTATGTATGAAATCTTTAAAAGAAGTTATGACCACCCTTGAAAAGATGGCTGGTGCATTCTTCAATCCAAAGGGAATAATTGTATATTGATAGGATCCCCATTCCATGGAAAATGTAGTATTATGCCTATCCTATGGAGCTATTTTGATGTGATGATAACCTAAGAATCCATCTATGAATGAATATGACTCCTGGCCTCCCACATTTTCTATGGCCTCATAAGTGAATGGGGTAGAAAAAGGATCATGTAAGAAAACATCATTTAATTTCCTTAGATATACACAAATCATTAATCCCCCCTGCTTCTTCTCCTAGACTACCATGGGATTGATCCATTCAGATTCCTCCACTAGCTCTATGATACCATCTTCTAGCATTCAGTCAAGTTCTACTTTCACTTTTTGATTATACATTAGATTCAGCATGTAAAGTCTCTGCCTAACAGGTCGAGCATCTAGTTTGAGGGGTATATTCATCTCACCTAGCTCACCTGCTATTCCTTTCATCTCTATAAAGGTTGCTAGAAACAAGTCACTGTATTCATGCAGTAACTCTGTTATCCTTTCTAGTTTCTTCTCATCCCAGTAGTCTCCAATGCTTTCCATTTTAGGGTTCTCTTCTGTCCCAATGTTAACTTTCTTGATCTTGATTGGTGCATAAAATTCCCTTGATTTCAGAGATGGACCTTCCACCTCTCTCTCTCCTTCAACTTTTGTTAAATGGATGTTGTGTGGATCATCTTCATCTAGTGCTTCCTCTGCGACATGGTAACATGACAGTAAGTTTTTGACTATCGGTTTGTTCCATTGTTGATATTCTATTATGATTTCCACCTTAGGTTGCTAAAAAAATATTATTCCTTGTATCAGCTTAAGAGATGAATCAATATTGGGGTTCTCATTATCAAATGAGAAAGTTACCACAAAATTCTTCTATAATACTATCCATTATGTAGTGCCTCTGCACATCTCCTGGTCTATGTACCAGTTCCCTAATATCCCTTCCAATGTGTTAATAAAGTAATGAGACCATTCTTCTGGTGGTTTCAACCTCGATTGTGTTATGCATTTCTCTAGATGTTCAGCTGGCCTTCCTCGTCCATCATATTTTTGCACTGTAATGTTCCCCTGTATTGTGTCAAATCTAATGCACAGTAATAATTTACACTGATACTAGTCTTGAATTGTTTCCTTTTTTGCACCCCACCATCTTGCAGGTGTTTTCTTGAGTGTAATATCCAGGGCTAACAAACCTTTGATTTTCCACAACTTCTTCGTCGTAATATTTCAATAATTCCTCTAAGTCGTTCAAACCATGAAAACTCGTAGGTTCCCTTATCTCTGTACAAACCCACCTTACTGCGCAGTCTATTCTCGTGCACCTCATGGAGAGTTCATGTAGTCTCTTATTCCATTTCTCCAGAACTGTGTATGAGTCTGAAGCACATAATGTAATGCTTCTCCAATTGAGCACCCCATCTGCAGTTGGGTTGACATAATATTCTTCTCGCATGGTAGTCCTATATAACTTATTTATTTCTTCCATGTCCAAACATGTTGCTTCTACAAAACTTTCTCCTTATGAAGGATCCAATGGTGCAATCACTTTGTATTCACCTGATTCAAAGGTCATTTTCTATGTCTTTAGATTGATCACAACCTAGTTATGAAATGTCTAGTCCAATCCAAGTGATGTTGGGTAGGGTGTTTTTCCATCCACTATTTCTATAAATTCGAAATATGTCATAGTGCACACTCCATCCAGGTCTACTATCACTCCCTTAAGTCTTCCAATCGGTAATACTCTATGCTGATTTTCTAATTTAAAATGGGCAGGTGAATATCCCAATGGGGGTTCCCCCATACACTTTCATGTCTTCTTAGGTAAAAAATTCACTTCAGAGCCTAAATCAAGTATAATATCTCCCATATCGAAGTCCCCAATATTGGCATTTAACCTGAATTCCCTACTTGTTCTTCTTCTTGTATGGGGATGATTAACTGTGTTCTATTCTAATTTTCCTTCTACTTTTGTGTTGAATATTTCTAGCTAATTATGTAAGACCTTAATGGATGATGGATCATTCAATAACTTAACACAAGATTGCATAAAATCATTTATGTTACTTACTTGCACTAAAGGTTGTCCTTTATCGATGTGATCCATTGAATATGGAATCTCGTACATTGATGGATCCTGAGTTTGTTGCGCAATTGATATAGACACAATGTTCTCTTTGATAATCTATTGTCTACCTCCTTAAATGTTTCCTTTTCTTTTCACGCGTCAAAATGCTTCTGTGTCTCAATATTAATTTTGACCCACTAGTGTTGAGTTAGATCTTGTTTTGCTGCATCAACTCTTTTCTTGGCTCCTTCTCGAGTAACTATGTTGACGTTCTTCCCATCATCCCTGGCTTCTGAAGAAATCCATTGTACATTTTGATTGTTTTGGTTCCTTTTCTCCTATATTTTTCCCAATAGTGTTGGGTAGTCTTCTGTGTCATGGTCTACTACGTGACAATACATACATGTCACAGGTGGAAGTGGACAATCTATTGAAAAATTTCCTGGTTTTTGATAATTGTGGAAGAATACTGGCCCTCTCCCTCATCTAAATCCTCCTATTTCTTGGCCTCCACCTCTGAATCCACCTCTATCTCCACACAGTGCATTGTATTAGGGTACCTCGTTATACTATGTGGGTTTATTATGTGGTTGTGCATTCTTGTACTGCAACTGTATGAGATTGAATTGTGGTTGTGTATTATTAAAATATCGTGCAACATGACTTGTCATCATCTATGCTTTCACCCTGTAGGTGTCTGAAGTTATTTCTCTCATCAACTCTAGCGTTCTACAGTCCTTATCATCATGACCCACTGATTTTCAAAAATTGCAGTAAGAACTTTTTGTCACTATCTTATACTTCTGCATCATTGGAAAATGATATGGATCATGCCCATGTGTCTTACAAATTTGACAATATCGTCCTCCTGTTGGCAAGAGGTTTGGCGCCCATGCTGCCAAATATTGTGCAAAAGTTAGACATTCATTGTTATGATTCCCTTCTGCCCTGCATAACATGCACCAACCAACTTCTCTCTTCTCTTTCCCTTTATTCGGGTTCAACTGAAATGACAAGTTATTCAGATCCTCTTTCATATCTTCTATTGTTGGATATGTCTGTTGATATTGGTTATGTTCCAATTGCAGGGTTGCTTGCAGAGCCTCTTCTTGAGTTCGAAACTGCTGCTTTCTCAAAGGATACTTCAAGTGTGGTGATAGTGAGTTCAAAAATAACTACCTATGTTGCATGTCAGTAATAGAGTATTTCAGCTTGCCTGTCATACGTTTGAACCTTTGATCAATATCCCAAATAAAATTACCCTCTTTCTTCCTAATTTTAATTATTTCATTCATGTATTGGTCTTCTGAGATTATCTTTTGAAATTGATTTACCAGTGGCTTTTTCACCTCTACAACAGTCTTAGGTGCTCCTTGTGGACTTTTTACATCAAGGCACATGTACCAGTCCATCGTGCAGTCTCTGAGTGTTATAGATAACTATGTGACATTCGTATCCTCATATGTGATCTGATTTGATTCCCATATCTTTTCATAGATAAATAAATTCTTTTCAGGATCGTTTTATGCCTCTCCCCAAAACTATGGTAATCTAATAGTGGGATCTTGTCTTGCCATTTTGAAACTTGTTGAACTACTTCCTCCACGCAGTGTAGATAATTTATTGTTACTTATTGAAGTTTCTCCTAGTTGGTTGTCCTTGATTGGAACCCTGGCATGCTTCTCCTCCTAAAATTGGGTTGTCTAAAATCTCATGTTCTTTCAAGTGTATTAGTCGCACATGGGGTTGTAGGTTCCAGATTGACTATGATCTGGACTAGAGCTCTACCTTCTGTTCCCGACCTTGTACCTCTCATTTTCTTTTCATATTTTGTGCATAGGATTTCCTCAATATTATCCATAGATTGAATATCCTCTACCACTTCTTCATTGTTTGTCAATCCCTCTTTGTCGGCTATGGCCCTCTTTTTGTTGTTCATCTTATATTGGTAAGGCCTTCTGTTGTGCGTCTTTCCAACCTTTTCCATTATATACTTTTTATGGTCCTCATCCATCATGATTGGGTCCATGGCCTCCTTATACTTCCCTTTATCCATCTTCCTGTCCATATCTCAAACTCATGTCAGTGCTTCCCCCCTTCCCCCCATGCGTGCAGGGAAGTTTAGTTGTCTGATTCCATGGTCATCATGCCTTTGGCATACAATAAAATATTGATAGAAGTATATAGCAATCTAATTTACCTACCTATGGGTCCCTTTAGAAAACATTTCTCTACAGTAGTGTAGGACTTCATAGTATCAACTGCAAATTTAGTGATAAACCCTGTAATAATACTATCTAACAAAAAATCTACTGGGCGCGTAAATTTATTATTGACTTTCTGTAATTGCCTGATATCCACAAAATGCCACTCTAGTTGTCTAATATGATTCGTAGGATGGTTGTATTTCAACCTCAATAGCCACTCCTGCAACAGATGTGGAAATTCATAGAACAATACTTCATGCAAGTCTCTAAACACATATTTGTCAAGATATTTGCATGGTGTAAATTTAGGGTTTCTATTGTCCTTCTCTGCAAACTCGAGTTTCTTTGTCCTTAACCATATTTCAATATCCTCCTTGTTTGGATTCCATGGTGTGAACATTCCATTTTATGTCTTCATTCTCTACGCTTTTATTCAACAGATCCCTTCCCCTCAATCCTGTGTAGTTTGTCCCGTTAACAGAACCATTTATTGGACACTTGGGCTGACCCAAGTTCTGATCTCAATAGGTTTTTGTTGGTAGCAAGCCAAAGTGGAAGGAAGGGTGATCATGGGGAAATACAACATGTAGAAACTAAAGTAACAGCTGGAGGAAAACACAGCACACGCACATGCAAGAAGGTGTGCACAAGGAAAGTGACAATTGGAAGGAAGAACAACATGCGTGCATGAGAGGAAGACCTAACATCGATAGGGTTAGGGTTTTGGTAATATATTGTAAATGGATGAAGAGCCCAAAATATATAAATATAGATACGTAGGTATCATAGGGGGTTCCTTCTGGTTAGTTTAGTTTTGTATTGTTCCATCATAGATATGTACGAATTGATGCGATATGTAATATGGTTATGAACCATTTTGTAACATGTTTATCTAGAGGAGAGGAGAGAAGGAAGATCTCAGGATTATATCACAGGCTAAGGATCTTGGTGTGATCTAGTTCGCCTCATATATATCTTACCCATTTGAGGAGAGTTGTAAGCGCGCGACACCGGATATGCATAACTACCATAATAAAAGAGCCAAGAACCAAATCTTTGTGGACGTAGCCCCGGGAGGGGTTGAACCACAGTAACATATATGTAATGGGATGAATGGATGCATATCTTTACCATATTTTTAGTAGTTATTTGTTATGCTTAATGAATGAATGAGTTGTTACAATTCTTTCTTAATTACTGTTGCGATATTGATGGAATAAGTCGTGAATAACAGTAGGTTGCAATCACCAGTTATAATAAATGGTCCAGAATATAGATCCCACATCTTGCACTCAATCCTAGGCTGTAAACACATGAGTCTTATAGCCACCCATTAAATATATCTCGAGTGAGGCTACGCGGCGCATTCTGCGTGTTGTTGCGTTTCCTTCTGATTTACCAGGAGGGCCGATAGTTTTAGAGGCTTTTGTTTGAAACCCAAAAGACATGAACCCTGGGTCAATAACTCAGATGATAGAGAAGAACCAGTAATTAGTAACCAACAAGTGGTTATGTTGTCGTTGGAAGGAACAAAGGAGGATTGAGTAGATGAGATAGGAGGAGCGGGAAATGAGCAAAGAAAAGAAGAGAGCAATGAGACATTAGAAGGGGATGTTGAGACCATGGAACCCCACAAAAGAAAAAATTGAAACTTGGTTGAGAACCAAAGAGATAGATTTTGCGCAGAAAGACAATATAAACCCTAGAATCACACCTCACAAATATCTGGACAAATACATGTTTATTGATTTACACGAAGTCTTTTTATGTGATTTTTCGCATCTACTGCAGGAGTGGATACTAAGGTTGAAGGATAACCATGTGAAAAACTGTATTTGACAGCTAGATTGGACCCTAGTACAGATTGGGCAGTTACAGCAGGTGAACAACAAATTCACCCACACAGTGGACTTTTGGCTTGATAGTATTTTGGAGGGATTCATAACAAAGTTTTTCTTGGACACAACAAAGTCATACAGCGCAGCGGAGCAAGAAGTTATACATGGACATCAAGGAAGGTACATTCAATCCCTGTATACTTCTATTAATATACTGTTATATAACAAAGGGGTAATGACAATGGAATCAGACAACTAAAATTCCCTACGTGTAAGGGGGAAGGGGGGAAGCACTGACAAAGTGAGGATAAATGGAAGGAAGGAAGGATAAAGTCAAGAAGGAGGAGGAGCCCTTGGACCTGATCATGATGGTTGATGACCAAATCAAGTGGATCTTGGAGTCAATGGAAAAGATGCATAGCGAAGCACCCTACCAATATGAGGTGAACACTAAGAAGAGAGCTATAGCCATGAGGGAAGGCTTGGTGAGTGATGAGGAAGAGGTAGAGGATCTTCAGGATGTGAAGAAGATTGAGGAAATCCTGCGTGAAACATACGAGAGGAAAATGAGAGGTACTCCAAGAATGGGAGGATAAGGCAACCATCCTATCCATATTCATGTCAGCATGGAACCCATAAACCCATGTGTGACTAATACACCAAAGATAACAACACCATTTAGGCAACCGTAGTTTAGAGGAAGTCTGACAACAAGAAGTACATATACACAAGGAACAACAACTAGAGGATCCAGTTCAGGCAGCACTAGTCAAGTATCTACATCATGGAGAGGAAGTAGTAGTTAAATATTTAGAATGGTAGGACACGATCCTACCATCAGGTTACAAGAATTTCAGGGAGAAGCAATAGAAGACCTTGAGAAGCACTTGTTCATTTGTGAAAAGATCTAGGAAGAAAAGAAAATCACTGATGAAGATACCAAACTCGCACAGCTAGCTATTACGCTAAGAGACCGCGCACTAGAGTAGTACATGAGTCTAGAAACAAAAAGTGACCCTGGGATGACCAGGACACTGGAAGACATTATGAAGTTACTGATTAATGAGTTCCAGAAGCCAAGTTTAGAGGAACAGTACATAAACGAGATGATTGAAATAAGACATAAACCAGGAGAGTCTGTATGGGAGATTGACCAGAGATTCAAGCGACTGAAGGGAAAGTTAAAATACCTCATGACCAATATGCAACATCGACACCTGTTTTTCAATTCACTACTCCCACACTTAAAATACCCTTTATGACAATAGAAATTTCAAATGCAGGCAGAGGCTCTGAAGGCAGCCTTGCAACAGGAAGAAAAATAGTATGAACAGACAGACCCAACTATCGAATAAATGAAGGAGGATTTCAAGAATCTCACGTTCCAGCTGAACTAGAATAAGAACAAGGAAAAATGAGAAGTCGTTTGGTGTACCACGTGCAAGATGGAAGGACACCACAAGAACGAATGTCCAACGTTCACACAGTATATGGTAGCAGGAATGTCGAATCCATTAAAAATGAGAGGATTATGGTGGGAAATATGAAAGAAACTGGGTCACGCCCCTTATCACTGCACGATGATGCAAAAATACCAGACAGTTCCAAAGACTTCATATTGCACCTTTTGAAAGTCAGTGGGCCACGACGATAAATATTGCAGAACTATGGAGCTAATGCGAGAAAGGACATCAAATGCATATAGGGTACAGGCTGAAATGATGAATGGGAAAGCAACGCCACATTTCAATCAAGCCCCAACGCCATACAACACTGTGCAACAGCGGTATAATACTACACAACAACCATAAAATAATGCGTAGACACAGTACAACCTGACACAACCCCAGTACAATACCATGTAGTATAATTAGGCGCCTCAATATAACACACCGAGAGGTGATCAAACAGGCTACAGAGGAGGAGGATGATCCAAAGGAGGTTTCAGATGAGGTAGAGGACCAGTCACATGTCATAATTGTCAACAACCAGGACATTATGCAAGGGAATGCCCACTTCCACCAACAACTTCTATGTATTGTCACGCATCGAACCATGATACAAAGGAATGTTCGACACTGCTAGTGAAGATTCAAGAAAAGAGGAACCAAAAAAATCAGAATTTTCAAATAATTTCAGCCGAAGCAAGGGATGAAGGACGGAATATTAACATAGTTACCCGCGGAGGAGCTAAAACAGGCACTGGCGTAGTTCGACAGGAACCAACACAGAACCAATGGGTAAAGAAGAACGTTGAACCAATAAAGTAGTTCAACGTGCAAAAGGAAAAGGAGACCTTTAAGGAGGTCAGACAAGAATTTCATAAGGAGGACACAGAGTCGACTTCAACTATGCAGCCACACAAGGAAGCACCAGAATATGAGATGCCTCCATCATGGGATCATACCAACGAAATGCAGTCCATGGGACAAGTAAGTAAAATCAAAGGATTTTTAAAATCATGTGTAAAAGTATTAAGTGATCCATCATCTATGAAAATATTGAAAAAAATCCTAGAAAAGTGTAGCAGCGAGATGGAAGGAAAGCTAGATCCTAAAATAGTTAACCACCTACACACAAAAATAAGAACAAGTAGGGAATTTAGACTGAATCCTAACATTGGGGATTTCAATATGGGATACATTATACTGGATGTAGGATCCAAAGTGAATGTATTACCAAAGAAGACATGGAAATGCATGGGAGAACCCACATTAGGATACTCACATGTTCAATTGAAACTAGCAAACCAACACAGAGTCCTACCAAAAGGTAGTCTGAAAGGAGTGACAATAGATCTTGATGGATTGCACACTAAAGTAGATTTTGAAGTCATTGAAATAGTGGATGACACAATACCTTACCTGACATTGCTTGGTCTGGATTGGGTGTTTGAAAACCAAGCCATAATCAATTTGAAGACTAGGAAAATGACATTTGAGTTCGGATAATATAGGGTCATCGCGCCATTATACCCATCAGAAGGGGAGAGGTTTGTAGAACCTACTTGCCTAAATTAGAGGAAATCTGCCAGTTGTATAGAACAAATGCACGTGATGAGGATTACGTAAACCCAACTGCAAACGGGGTACTCAGTTGGCAGAGAATTACTTCATGTACAACAGGCTCAGTGTTAAGAACCAAATATCAATATAGCATAGAAAAACCTCATAAAAAGTTCTCAACGCCTTGAAAAAGAGATAATTTCAGATAATAAGCCTCTTCGACGGGGCAACCTCCTTTTACCCCACTTAAATGTTCAAGTACAAGATGATTCAAAATGAAAATGTCTCCTTGGTATATATAGGAGACTAGGAGGTATAATTACAACTAATGGCCTAAAGCCGACATAAATAAAATAA
>JASDQU011176016.1:8230-26663 GCA_032191745.1 Picea mariana
TGCGCACAAAACTGCCAACTGCGGTGCGCAGAAACTGCTCTCTGCAATTCTGAGAAGTGTGTATAATGAGAACTGGCGCCCTGTATTTATAGTGGTCTGGCAGACTTACTGGGGCCGACTTCTCCTTCTGGGTACTAATTAATTCACATTAATTATATTTCTGCAGGCGACATCTTGTCTAGGGTTTCCTTTACTTCTTTGCTTCCTTCCGGAATATTCTAATCTCGTTATAGGTCACAATAGAGGTTCATACCTCTCGAAGCTACCATAATATCAACACCTGTTTGAGGTGACACTGATGGGTGCAAGCATGATAGATGGCATCACGTTGTTCCTGGTATGGGATGACCAAAAGAAGATCCGCACAATCCAACGGAGACACGTCACAAAGGACAGAATCACAGAAGGGTCCAATGGCAAAGGTGACGGAACAACGTTGTGTGACCATGAGACGAGGTCTATCCTTATGAACCCACCCTAATTGATAAGCAGAGGGATGAGGGGTGGTGGGCAGGTTTAATTGGTTCACCAAATCTTGAGCTACTAAATTCTTCTGGCTGCCATTATCAATAATGAGCGTAGCAAGAGACTACTTGATTTGGCAATTGTGGGTGAAGAGAGGGGCAGTCGAGGTAGCATGAGAATCAATAGCCATCAAAAGCAAAGAGGGGTCTATAGCCGTGCGATTGTCTAAAGAGATTGGCTCAGAAGGAAGGGGCACTGAAGATGAGGACTCGAGAGTATCGGTAAAAAGAGTTTTGGCAGTAGACGGATTCTGTAGGACACGGCAATCGACGGTGTTATGGAAAGAAGACTTATGGAATGTGCACCATTTAGCAAACTTAGGGGAAGAGGGAGACTTTGGAGAGGAGGGCACGAAGGCCGAGTTAGGACGAGATTGAGGGGCTTTAAAGCAAGGGGCTAGCTTATGCTCAACTGCTAGAGCGCGGGAGAGAGCCTTATCTAGAGAACTACTGTCAAAAAAATCCACCTCCCTGCGTAAAAAAGTCAATAAACCAGAATTAAACTTTACAATGAGTACCTCTTCGGAGTCCTGAATATGAAGTTGGATGCAGAGTCGGGTGAAGATTTCAATGCATTGTTGCACGGACTGGCCTGAGAATTGGCGGAGCTGAAACCAACGAGCTAGAAGATTTTGACGATAGTCAAGAGGATAGAATCTGCTACGGAGCGCTTGACAGAGTGCTTCCCAAGTGTCGATAGGAGGAGTAGAAGACGACGCAGATGCCTGCAAATCCACAATAATCTGGGTCCCAGTGGGTAGAGTATCCCACCAGGCCTGGGCAACGCTTTCCATTTGTAAGCTAGCAATCTGAAGCTTCTCCTCGTCAGAGATGTCGTGACAAGTGTTGAAGTATGTAGAGAGACTTCAAATCCAGGAATCCACAATGTCCCCATTGATCTGCCCAAAGAACTTAGGAAGTTGGAAGCGTGCATCCAGTTGCAAAGGAGCTAGAGTCTGACGCTGCAATCTAATAAGCTCATGAAGAGCCAAAGCCAACTCTTGGATAGGGGAAGAGTTGATAGAAGCGGCATCATCCTCTGAAGTGTCCCTTCTTTGAGGCATGATCTTCATAAAATAATGTTGCTCCTATCTAGATCTGAAGGTAGGCCACTAATCTGTAGAGAGGAGGGGAAAATCCCTAGCACACCTCTGGACTGCAAACTGAGTGGAGAGAAGGGGGTTGCCCTAGCGCACCTCTGAAAAACATGACAAAATTGAGAGAAGGAGGGGATTGCCCTGGCGCACCTCTAGAAATACGCCCGAGCTGAGAGGAGGAGGGGGTTTCCCTAGTGCACCTCTTGGGAGAGAGGGAGGAGGGTGAAAAGAAACCCTAGTGCATCCCTTACCTCCAAAAAAAATGCCAACCCTAGCGCATCCCAAGAAGGGATCTGGGTTTGCCTGGATCTACCACTGAAATCTCTGACTAGTGGAGCAGAAGCACCTTGGACCGATGCTATGATACCATTTTATCTGCAATACTGCAGAGAAAGCCCTAAAAAACATTCACAGAGAGACAAAACCAACAAATGATATGAGCAAGCAAATGAACCATTCATTTTATTTAGTAGAATAGGCAGCCTTTATATAGAATAGGCTGAACATACCATGGTTCTGATCAAAAGTGGACCAATTCTAACTAACCAACAGCTAGAAAATATCCCAAACCCTAAAAGCTATCTTAGTTGACCAGTTCCTGGTCCTCAAGACTTGTGCCCAACCTCCTAGGCAGAGATGCACCCCATCTGCCCTTTGTGGTGAAGAGCGCTGCATCTGGAAGGAGGTGCGCTTTTGTGGTAACGCCCTGCTGGCCTGCCTCGAGATGTGTGCTCTCCTCCTTGGGGAGTGTGCCTTCCAACCTGCCCATTGCTGTATCAGATCATTGAGTCTAAGCCATCAGTGCAGCAATGTATAAAATTCCTTTTTATACCATTCAGCAGTAGCCAATGTTGAAAATAACATTCTTTTGCGTGTCTTGCTGTGCCTTATGAGATCATCAGTATTGGGTTACAATAAGTAGGAGATTGTAGGTCTTGTGAAACACCAGTGTCTGTGTCAAATTGTCAATAGCATTTTACATATGGCTTAAGGTGAGGCAAATCCAATCTCCATGTAAAATCTTTTACATCTGAAGAGATATTTTTGAATTCTGAAAATGCTGCTATGAGATCTTTTTGAGCTTGTTGTAGAAGTGATGTCTTCATTGTGACATGAATTCTCAATGTTTCAATTTTCTAATCAGAATATAATTTTTGAGATGACAATAGATTGTATTTCTGAGCATGATGGGCAAAATAAAACTGCACCTTCAACATTCATATGCCAATCTTGAATCTTGCTTTGAATTGTAACCTTTTGATAGATGTAGCTCTCAATTTCCTGAAGTAAGAAATATATATATATTAAACACTACTATTTAATTAATTAAGTGGATATTCCACAAACTCTTTAACATGAGTTTTGTCGGTTATACCAGACTTGTCAAATTCTTCCAGTTTAGCTTCATCTTTTTCCAATCATTAATAGGGATAGTTGACTGGTTCCAGAAGAACAAACAAAGCAAGCTTACAGAAAGAGTAACTCTGTTTTATAAACTTTACTCTCTTTCATAAGAGCTTTGTCTGTGTCTTAAGGTCCTTGAACTCATCAACCACATCCAAGCTAAATTGCTTTAGGCCCTGCAATATATTAACGGACTTGCCTTTGCCAATCTTCACAGAAGAACCAATGGTATAATCATCCATTTCATTTCTTTTTCGGCTTTGTCCATTATCTTTGGTATGTTGTGCTCAACAGTTCCAATCCCTGGCTGATATTCTAATTCCATTCTGGGTATATCAGCCAGTTTGATGTCCACTTCATTGGTAGGTGTAGTAAGAGTTGTTGTGGGAATAATTTGCTTTTTATTATCTCTATTTAGAGAAATCGAAGCATTAAAGGGATAGGGATTTGTCGCCTTTGTTCTGAATGGATTAATTGAGCAAAAGGAGCCTTGTGCAATTCCGTATGAGGAGAATAACCAGAATCTGCTATAATCCTGAGATAAGAATCCTGATCTCATTTCTTGTTGGAACTTCTGGTGTTATATTTGGAGTGCGATGCATGTGGGGCAGGGTCCTGAAGGGACTGGTCATCTGCCCATTTTCCTTGATATTCTCTCCAGTTCCCTTCTTTAATCTTTGGCCACTCTTAGACGTCTTGGGTGGAGGAAGGCCTCTTTTAGAACTTTGCCCCTGGAAGGGTCATTATCATCATAATTGCCATCAAGCATGCCCCAAGCAGCAGTCTATGTTGCCTGATTTTGGGGTAAAGATAATGTTAGTTGATTGGTATTGGCAGGTTTGGCAGGTTTGGTAGCTTTGGTAGACTAAGGTGTACTATGAGCTCTTAGAGTTGGAGGATTCTTTGCTACTGTGTGTTGGATATCCATTTGAAGATTCATTTCAACATCTGATGTAGAAATGGAAGGTATAGATTCTAGAAGTGACCATTTGCTGAATGAACAATGTTATGTACAGAGTTATCCCATGTAGTTTTGGGGACTAGTGAATTCGCTTGAAAGCTAAGTGGGTTAGGATCATCATGAACTGAAGAAATATCGTTCATCCATATATCTACAAAAGAGCCATGGTGTCTAGTGTTTCTTTTAACGGCTGAGGCACAGTAATTCTGATTTCCTAGAACATGGCTTTTGTTTTACATTTGGATGCATGTCCTTCCTAAGTTCCTCATCAGAATTATTTGGAGAGGAAGAATCAGAAATAATTCTACTGTCATCTCCTTTAGAAGATCCCATAACCAGAGGGGATGTGGCACTTTTAGCATCATCTGTTGGATCGGCATGTTCAAAAGGTGTACCCAAAGAAGCATTCTGCCAAAATGCTGGACACTTCTTCACAGGGCTTTCTTGCCACACATTGTTCTAGGTGGTTTGATCATTGATGTCCAAATTTTAATTTGAAACATTGTTCATGAGTAGTAACTTTTCCTATCCAGTAATAACAGGGAATTGCAGGAATTTGGCCTCTGGGAGAAATATTTCTTTTGCCATAGGCCTCCAGGGTTGGGTTATTGAAATGCTGCTCATCCATTGTTATGTAGCAACTACTGTAGGGTGAATCCTTTTCAGTATTAGCTGACCATTTGGTATTAAACTATTTAATTTGGCGACAAATTTCTGTCCTATCATATCTCAAACATAGTTGGGTAATTCAACAGGGTAGCCATGAAAGCCAAATATCCTAATGTAAGAGAACTATGGGCCCTCAAACCAATCACCCACTTCTTTGAGAATATTTTTCAGAAAAGGAGAGAAGCGGAAAAGTCAAGTTCCATTCCATTGAACTTAAACCTCACACACCACATTTTCAACTAGACATGGATGGTGATTGTCTTTTGTGGCCCATAAGTTGAAGCATTGGACAATAATGGGTTTCTCTCATTGTACAGATTGGGGTTAACATACTATGTTGGAAACGGGACAATAAATAGCCGGAAAGATATAAATACATAAAGAAGGTCTTAGACTCACTTGTCTTGAAGTAGCACAATTGAATATATAAATGTTTAGTAATGATAGAGGCCCAGTCCATGATTCTACCTTTCTCAATTGTCTTTTCATAAGCAATATCCAATGTGCTGGAACTTTTGTTGACGACTCTAAGCCATGATGGCCAGCAAATCAATGAGTAGCTGCAGATGTAAAGTGCAGTGTTTTCAGGCATAACTTGGCAAATAAGTATAGGACTTTTGAGTGTCAGTTCACTGGGCAACATATTCTACAATCCATCGTTGATGCTTGTTAGCCAGATCCTTGGCAACTTCAGTAGTATATTTATATTCCAGAGGTGGAATATGAAATACCTTACAAATAAATTGTTCATCAATTTTAATTTGGGCCTCAACAATTTGGAATGTCTTGATCTATACATCAAAAATTGTTATAGCATGATGAAATAGGTCCATAGATATAGTGACATTTGGTACAGTGCCTGCCTAATATATCCCACAGTGGATCCATTTTGGCAGATTGGCATTATATAGACTCTGTGCTTCTTCAAACAGATTCGACACTCTTTTTGGTGTACTGGTATTGGCAATTGTCTCAGCTAGTTCCTGCATTCTTTGCAACTTAGGTCTGGGTGAATTCCTCTTCTTTGTAGAGGATATTGGTGAAGCATTAGTCAAAGAACTTATGGTCATGGCAATGAGTATACTTTGCCCCCCCTTCGCTGTCAATGTCTTGTTATCACCAGAACTTGTCATTCAGGTAGACAGTAGGAACGATGGATCTGTCACTTCCAACGCTCCTCTCACTTCGGAGTTAGTGCATGCTAACTCCAAAATTCTTTGTTTCCCACACAAACCCACTCAATCTACATTAATTACTTGGTGATCTGTGTGCATAATTGTCGAGCAAGTGCAGTATCTCACCAAACCAACAAGGAATAAAATATAAATTTAAGCTTTGATGACTAGTGCCTTCAATTAGGGTTTAATGAAGTGGAGAATAGAAGAAAATCAGCAAGGTGAGAAACTCAGGTCTTGCTGATTTGAGTGATATTCCTCCAATTCAAATTTAAGACAAGGTAAGAGGCATAGAGCAATTAAACAATTGAATTCTTCCACATATAATCACTAGAATTCATCACCAAAGCACCTGATATTCATTGCACTAAATAAAGATAATTATGTAATGTTTAATCAATGACCATAAAAGCTCAAGTGGCCTTTGAAGAACCTGAGAAGAAGGTACAAACGTGCTTCTATGTCCCAGATCAGATCATTACTAGAGGAGTGCACCACCAAACAATTAAAGATCTTGGCGAATAAGAGTGATCATATGCTGCCCAAAGTCTGAAAGGAAGGTTTGGAAGAGACTGGAAAGAAGTGAACTAGCTGGAAGCCAAAGTCAATGGAAAGAAACTGTTGTAGACACCCAATCCCTCGTTAATTCTCGTCTCTGCCAATATGATTCCAAGAGCTGCACCAAAACTGGAAAGTCAAGGTGAGAATGGAAAAATCTTGAAAAGCACTTCCCATTTGCTGATTTTCCACATAAGAAGAGTGTGCTCTCAAAAGAGGTTCACCCAGCATGTCATAAATTCATTAAATCAGCCTAAAAACACTCCATATTAGCACCATGCTCCTGTTTATCAACAGCAACATTTACATGAATAAAGAGAAGTCGACTTATGCCAAACAAATACCATGAGTAATATACGTTTGTGCCAACATGCATGATGATAATTTTTATCCAAAATAACCATAAAAACAGTGCCTTCAATATGCCAAAAATAAGACAAATAAAACTCCATAAAATCAAGTTAAATGAGACAAAGCACCCTAAACTGGAAATAAGATGAGTTACAGTCCAAAAAATAAATAGCATGTAAAGGAGCCTTTGGAAAGAACTTTAATATTATCTATCATATCTTCCTCAAAACACTCAAACACTACTCAAAATCAGCACCTCCAATTGGTAAATAATAAACTATGTGAAAAGCATTAATCAAGGAGTTTTTTACCTGCCCAAACATGGCATGCATAGCAGTCCAAAAAAGTACTTTGAAAGGATTAAATGATGCATCCCCCTTTAGTTTCCTTTTGATTATTATCGTAATACCATAGCTTGCACCTCCTTTATTTTCTTGAATGTGACTTCCTTAGCTGCATTTGGAAGCAACAGCTGCAGATATAGGCACAGGGTTTCCAACTCACACATTATTTAGCCCTATATCACGAAGTCTTTCCACCATGTTATTTACAGAAAGATTTAAAAGTGTTGTCACCAGCATTTTTTCACCTCTTATGGCAGCTATACATATCAGTTCAGAAAGAAAACTAGTCCTTCCTGTACATGGGGGATCTTGGATGACCAAGGCTGGTCCTGTATTTAATCCTAACGTAATGACTCTTTTCTGAGAACCATCAAAGAAATCTTTTAATTGGTTTTTTATGCAAATCCCCTTC
The DNA here is from genome assembly GCA_032191745.1 of Picea mariana. Classification (NCBI taxonomy): domain Eukaryota; kingdom Viridiplantae; phylum Streptophyta; class Pinopsida; order Pinales; family Pinaceae; genus Picea; species Picea mariana. The sequence continues at coordinate 15,726 of JASDQU011176016.1, forward strand.
TGCATCAATTTGCTTTAACTTGAGGTTGATATTTGTATCAGATATGTCGGTGAGCCCACATTTCCAATCAAAATATCACCACTGTAGAAATCTGACGCAATGAACAGAAGTCCATCTATATCGACCTATTTTCGTCACCTATGGACATTAATCTAACTTCATTCATTTTTGCACATTGGCAATCCTAATAGCAAGATTTCATCATAACCAAGGCATTTATCCTTCTCCTGATGGCTAGACACATAAATAGAATACTGCTTCTACATCTATTACAAAAATCAACAGCCTGCATAACATTTTGTTTCAAATATTTCCTGGCAGAAGAGACAAATTATGGACAAACTTCAAAGGTGTGTTTTGCTTACAAGAAGCTATATTCCAATTACTACAGGAGAAATCAAAGAATAAATGCATGTGCTCTATCTAGAAATGTTTGACACGTAAAAAACACATCAAATGGATGCAAAAAGATATATAATAAATTATTCTCATCTTCTGACATAAGAGATTACCATGCAATGAGGCCGAGTTTTGCATCCACCACTCCATGTCTTGGTCCGGAGGTTGCTGCTTCACCCCATAATCTCTTTACAGGCCGCTTTACACGAGGTGATATTTCCCTCCATGCTACCAACCATGAAGCATTCCTCCCTCTATGAAGATTGAGACACCCCATATGTCAAAAGTATGAAATGATAATGTCTTATTAATCAATAACTCCATTGTGCCCATCAAAAGTAACAAATCATGCCATTGCCTCTTTTGTTACATCATGAACAAATACAAACATAGGCTGTATTATGTGAATCTTACATGTAAGAATGATATCAAATTGCTATGTTTATAGAGGGAATGCTATGCTAAAACAGCAATTCAACCAAATACCAGGCTTAACTTTTAAATTTCAAGCTTTAAACAGAATAATATACATATGCATTGTAATACAAAAAGGAGTTAAAGCGGATCTGACGGCTCTCCTCGCCTATGTTGTGTTGATATTTGTGTACCTTGGAAAGTGGTCCCCTTGTGGTTTTGAGTCTCTAACCACAAGTGGGAAATACTTTGGTACTATGTACCTTGTACTTTATGTCTAATTTCACTTTGACTTAGGAGACTTAAGTCAAAAGTGAAATTTGGTCATTTTAGCCTAAAGTGACTATTAATTCACTTTGTGGGTGAATTAAGAGACATAAAGTGAACTTAGGGAACTTAACCCAAAGTGGGTTTGTGAATGAGATTATTGTGGGATGATCTCAACCTTTGATTAGAGATGGGATGGAGAGATCTCAACCATCCATCTTTTAGGTTTCCTTATGCAGGTTCAAGAGGGGCGCATAGGGCCAAGAGAGGCTCATTCACTCTTATGTTCACTTGGAGAGGAAGAATAGAGCTATGGAGATGAAGATGGAAGCATTGGATGAGGGTTTCAAGGGCGCCTCCTTCCATGGAGGGCTCTAGGAGGCTTTGACTTCCATTGTTTTGTGGTGTTGATGCTTGCTTGGAGGAGAGCGCACTTATAGCAGGGAGGACTTGCACTTGTCAAATTGCCTTGAGGAAAATTTTGTTGGAGAGGTAGCACACTTGTTCAAAGTTGTGTACAAGGGTTTCTTCAACAAAGCTTCAGGGAGCAAGGGCACAAACTTTGAGATTGGGCAACAAAGGAGAAGGGCGCACCATGCTTGGGCGCATCTTCCTTCTTGCACTTGTATAGCAGCTTGAGAGGGGCTGCCATTGTATCAGGTTCATTTGTTTCANGGGCGCCTCCTTCCATGGAGGGCTCTAGGAGGCTTTGACTTCCATTGTTTTGTGGTGTTGATGCTTGCTTGGAGGAGGGCGCACTTATAGCAGGGAGGACTTGCACTTGTCAAATTGCCTTGAGGAAAATTTTGTTGGAGAGGTAGCACACTTGTTCAAAGTTGTGTACAAGGGTTTCTTCAACAAAGCTTCAGGGAGAAAGGGCACAAACTTTCAGTGAGATTGGGCAACAAAGGAGAAGGGCGCACCATGCTTGGGCGCATCTTCCTTCTTGCACTTGTATAGCAGCTTGAGAGGGGCTGCCATTGTATCAGGTTCATTTGTTTCATGTACTTGTTGTATCTCACATTCTTTACATCACATATATAGATTCATATTCCAAACTAGTTTTCCCCGGCGGGGTTTTGTCCAGGGTCGTGTTGACCAAAAAACCTTTGCATCCATTTTCATGTATGCTAGAGTTTAAAACATCATTATTTCAGTTGTAAAGATCTTGAGGTGTGTTACGTATTTAAGGCATGCATGTACTAACCTATTGGCTACTAAAAGTACATGCTAGAGCACCTTAAAAGCTTATGTAACCATAACAAAACAGCAGTAAAGTTCCTAAACAGTTTGTTGTTATAAAACAGCAGCAAAGACTTGTGTGACAGCAGAAACTTAGAGCCAACTTGAGGTCAAAGAAAGACCTAGTTGGCAGCCTGTTAGGACCTCAGAAAATCTTCATGGTATCAGAGCCCTTGGTGGCTAAATCTTGTTGATTTTGGACAGCATTTTGTGGACAGTTCTAGACAGCTTGTGGGCAGATTTCTTGACAGCTCTTGATAGTGATTTGTAGCAGCTTGTTGGCAGAAATTTTGTGGACAGTTGTAGGACACTTTCTGGACATTTTCTCAGCCTCTTTTCACCCCTACTTGCTAGGTTTGAGGCTGATTTTTCACAACCTCTTTTCACACCTATATTGCTAAGACTGAGGTTGTAATTCTACTGCCTCTTTTCACACCTATATTGACAGGAGTGAGGCAGTGTTCTTTTGCAATTGCAGCATCAGAGTGAGTACAGAGGGCAGTCATGTCAGTATCCCAGATGTGAGCAGAGGATAGGGTGGTGGGAGCTAGCAACTGGTCCCCTTGGAAAACCAAGTTTATCTTTGTCCTAGAGGACCTAGAACTATGGGATATAGTTCAGGCTCCTATTGGTGTTCCTCCTGTCATTGCTCCCGTCTTGGTGGTAGAGTTCAGGAAGAGGAACAACAAGGCAAAGAGAACTATATGTGATGCAGTGAGGGATCACATCATACCCCACTTGACTGGTAAAGACTTTGCATATGAAATGTGGGCATCATTGTGCAAGCTTTACCAGAACTCTAACCAGAACCGGAAGATGGTTCTACATGAGAGACTCGGGAGCATTCAGATGCTCAAGACTGAGTCAATTACTTCTTACCTTGGCAGATTCACTCAAATCAGAGATGAGCTTGCAACTGTCGAAGAGATAGTGGACCCAGACTTTATGGTGAGGACAGCTTTAAATAGCTTTACCAAACCATGGGGTCCATTTGTTCGAGGCATTGTTGCCTTGGAGCTTATGCCTACTTGGGAGAGACTTTAGGATGATTTCGTATAGGAGGAGACGAGACTCACCTCAGAGTCTTCTGGACAGCAACGAATATCTCAGGGTGATGAGGATCTTTCTCTTTGGACAAAGGGCAAGAAGAAGGTCGGCAAGGTTGCACGACAGGGTCCCAAGTTTGGGGCCAAGCCACAGGGAGAGAGCGGTAGTGGGCAGAAGAGAGATATGAGCAAAGTGAAGTGCTTTGCTTGTAAGAGGATGGGGTACTATGTTGGACAATGTCCTAACAGGAAGAAGAAGCAAGGTCGTTCGGCAGCTACAGCAGAGGAGGTAGAGTTTCAGACACGGTTTGAGAGGAAGTGTGCCTTCCTCATTTGCTGCACTTCAATTGAGACGACACCTAGTACCTAGTACATAGACAGCGGAGCTTCAAGCCACATGACTGGTGTGAGGAAGCATTTTATTGATCTCAGAGATACAGAGGTCATGATGGAGATTGCTCTTGGTGATGACACCTTAGTCAGAGTTGTTGGGCGTGGCATAGTTACCTTTCAAAGAGATGGCTTGCCACCTATTTGGTCCAGGGATGTTCTCTATGTCCCTGAGTTGAAGAAGAATCTGATATCAGTTTCCACCCTCCAGGATAGGGGTCTTGAGGTGTCCTTAAGAGGGATAGAGGTCCTCATACACCCGAAGGGTCTTATCTCACCTCAGGGCGGGTGATTGGAGTGAGGGATGGGAAACTATTCAAATTGCTTTTTCAGCCACTTCATGCTCTTGCAGCAAGTAACGACAGCAGCAGTCAGTTATGTGAATTATGGCATCGAAGGATGGCCCACCTTCATCATGGGCCTCTTGGAGGACTAAGAGAGGTTGTGACAGGATTGCCACAGTTTAGTTCAGAGCATCGAGATGTGTGGATAGGGTGTGTGCTTGGTAAGTTTACCAAGGCTTATTTTCTCAGTAGTGACAGCAGGTCAGCTGGGGTACTGGATTTAGTACACATAGATGAGTGTGGACCTATGTCTCGGGCGTCCTTGAGTGGTCGTGAGTACTATCTCACATTCATTGATGACTACTCTAGGAAGACCTGGATCTATTTCCTGAAGACCAAGAGTGAGGTCTTCAAGAGATTCCAAGAGTTCAAAGCTCTTGTGGAGAACCAGACAGGAAAGAGGATCAAGGTCTTGCGGTCAAATAACGGAGGTGAGTATTCCTCCATTGAGTTTGTAGACTTTCATGCCCGTGCAGGGATCAGAAGACAGATGATCGTGCCTTACAACCCCCAGCAGAATGGGGTTTCTGAAAGGAAGAACAGGGCGATTACAAGTGCAGCGAGATCTATGTTGCATGATCAGAGTTTGCCTCTATACCTATGCGTAGAGGCGAGTGCTACTGCAGTTTACCTGCAGAACAGGAGCCCCCACGGGATTTTGGGGAAGATGACTCCTGAGGAGGCCTTCACTGGTAGGAGGCCCGATGTCGAGCACATCAGGATTTTTGGTTGCTTGACTTATTCTCATGTCCCCTCGGAGAGGAGGACAAAGCTAGACCCCACAGCCCAGCAGGGGATTCTAGTTGGATACTCAGAGGTCTCCAAAGCTTACCAGATTTACATTCCATCACTGCGAAGAGTGGTGGTGAGCAGAGATGTTAGATTTGAGGAGGGTAGGGCTTTTCAGAGATCTCTTAAGTCGAGAGTCAATGTTGAGGATGATGCAGAGGCACAAATTGATGTCTCAGAGGGAGCACAGCCTCAGGTTTCTGATATACCAATTTCAGGGGTGACAGGGTCACCTTGCACAGCATTAGGTTCACAGTCACAGGGAGTTCAAGAAGAGGGTGCAGAGGCTTTAGGATCTCAAAGTGTTGAGAATAGGCCTAAGGCAGATACTCTTGGGTAGGGAGATCTTACTTGTCCTTTGACTACTTCAGGGAAGAGGAAACCGAGATGGTTTCAGGAGACCCCGAAGGAAGCCAAGGAGAATGTAGGAGAGCCTAAGAGACCGTTCAGAGAGAGCAAAGCACCAGTGAGACTTGGGTCCTATTTGGCTATGGTAATGAGTATCTCAGATACAGAGCCATAGACATTTGCACAGGCAGTTGACCAACAGGTTTGGCGAGAGACCATGCTAGAGGAGTATGACTCCATTATGCGCAATGATGTTTGGGAGGTGGTTTTGAGGCCAGTGGGGAAGTCTGTTGTGACTTCCAGGTGGTTGTACAAAACCAAGTATGTTGCAGATGGCAGCATAGAGAAACACAAGGCCCGTTTTGTGGCGCGAGGATTCTCTCAGGTAGAGGGAGTCGATAATGATGAGACATTCACACCAGTTGTGAGATACACCTCGATCAGGAGTATTATTGCCATAGCGGCGGAGATGGGTTGGAGGATACATCAGATGGATGTAAAGACATCATTTCTCAATGGCTTTATAGAGGAGGAGGTGTACATTGAGCAACCACAGGGGTTCGAGGTGAGTGAGAGGGAGTCTCACATGTGCCTTTTGAGAAAGGCACTATATCATCTGAAGCAAGCTCCCAGAGCTTGGTATTCACGCATTGATACATACTTGCTTCAGATGGGTTTTGAGAAGAGCGATGTTGATCCTAACCTCTATTACATCATTAGAGGTGAGGACACGCTCATTCTCATTTTGTATGTGGATGACTTATTCATCACAGGCGCAGAGGATCTCATAGTTGAGTGCAAGTTGGGACTTGCATCAGAGTTTGAGATGAGTGACATCGGTTTGGTGCACTATTTTTTGGGTATGGAGGTATGGTAGGAGGAGGGTCACATCTTCCTTGGATAAGGGAAGTATGTTGCAGATATTTTGAGCAGGTTTTAGATGGAGGACTGCAGGCCTATGTCTACTCCCATGGTCACCAACTGGAAAAAGCTTAGCACTTCAAATTCCCAGTTGGTGGATGTTACAGTTTATAGACAGTTGATCAGTTCATTGATGTATCTGGTCTACACTCGACCAGATATTTGTTTTACCGTGAACACTCTCAGCCAGCATATGGTAGAGCCAAGGAGTGTTCACTGGATTGGAGCAAAACATGTGTTGAGGTACACTGCAGGGTCAGTTGATTATGGCCTGGACTATATCAGAGGTCATGGAGTCAGTTTGGTTGGCTACACAGACTCAGACTAGGCAAGATGTGCTACTGACAGGAAGAGCACCTCAGGGTGTTGTTTTGGGTTGGGGTCGGGACTTGTTTCCTGGTACAGCCGGAAACAAAAGTCAGTTGCTTTGAGTTCCGTCAAGGCAGAGTATATGGCGACCAGTCAAGCCAGTTGGCTTTGTAAGATGTTGGTAGGATTATTTGGTCAAGAGTTGCCTTCAACCATCATTCACTGCGATAATCAGAGTTGTATCAAACTCTCTAAGAATCCAGTTTTCCAAGACCGATCGAAGCATATAGAGATCAGATACCACTTCATCAGAGATTGGGTTCAGAGAAGGGCAGTACAGTTACAGTATATACCGACTGACGAGCAGATTGCAGATATTCTCACCAAGGCCCTGCCAAGGGGCAAACATGTCTACTTCAAAGACAAGATGGGCTTGGTGAGAAACACTTTCCTCGGTAAGAGGGAGTATTGAGATTTGTGTACCTTGAGAAGTGGTCCCCTTGTGGTTTTGAGTCTCTTACCACAAGTGGGAAATACTTTGTTACTATGCACCTAGTACTTTATGTCTAATTTCACTTTGACTTAAGAGATTTAAGTCAAAAGTGAAATTTGGTCATTTTAGCCTAAAGTGACTACTAATTCACTTTGTGGGTGAATTAAGAGATAAAGTGAACTTAGGAAACTTAACCCAAAGTGGGTTTGTGAGTGAGATTATTGTGGGATGATCTCAACCTTTGATTAGAGATGGGATGGAGAGGATCTCAACCATCCATCTTTTAGGTTTCCTTATGGAGGTTCAAGAGGGGCACAGAGGGCCAAGAGAGGCTCATTCACTCTTATGTTCACTTGGAGAGGAAGAGTAGAGCTATGGAGATGAAGATGGAAGCATTGGATGAGAGTTTCAAGGGCGCCTCCTTCCATGGAGGGCTCTAGGAGGCTTTGGCTTCCATTGTTTTGTGGTGTTGATGCTTGCTTGGAGGAGGGAGCACTTATAGCAGGGAGGACTTGCACTTGTCAGATTGCCTTGAGGAGAGTTTTGTTGGAGAGGTAGCACACTTGTTCAGAGTTGTGTGCAAGGGTTTCTTCAACAAAGCTTCAGGGAGCAAGGGAGCAAGCTTTCAGTGAGATTGGGCAACAAGGGAGAAGGGTGCACCATGCTTGGGCGCATCTTCCTTCTTGGACTTGTATAGCAGCTTGAGAGGGGCTTCCATTGTATCAGGTTTATTTGTTTCATGTACATGCTGTATCTCACATTCTTTACATCACATATATAGATTCATATTCCAAACTAGTTTTCCCCGGGGGTTTTTGTCCAAGGTCGTGTTGACCAAAAACCTTTGTGTCCATTTTCACGTATGCTAGAGTTTAGAACAGCATTATCAGTTGTAAAGATCTTGAGGTGTGTTACATATTTAAGGCATGCATGTACTAACCTATTGGCTACTAAAACTACATGCTAGAGCACCTTAAAAGCTTATGTAACCTTAACAAAACAGCAGTAAAGTTCCTGAACAGTTTGCTGTTATAAAACAGCAGCAAAGACTTGTGTGACAGCAGAAACTTACAGCCAACTTGAGGTCAAAGACAGACCTAGTTGGCAGCCTGTTAGGACCTCAGAAAATCTTCATGCAGGGAGGGGTAAATTACACACTCAAAATTTGGCCTGATGATGTAACTTGTATGATGTACTCTCTTTTGTTCATTAATGAAATATAAGATACATTTTCTATAAAAAAAAATGTAACCAGCATGAAGAACAAGTGTCAAGAGCCTTTCCAAATTTCACTTGTAGTCCATCCTGTAAACACCAGAAAATGCAAAAAACCAATTTGCATTCTTTCAGCAGTATTGCACCAAAACATGTGTTTTTGGTGACTTGGTTTTCTTTCACATGTTTGGAGGATGTTCACGTCTTTTAAGACGTGTTTGATGGTTGAGTTCACACATTTGGAGACAGGTTTGTACATGTGGCAAAGATTCACCTTTTGGAACCCTTATATACATATTTCATGCATATTTGATTAATTGAGGGTGCTCACATATCCCGAGGCAGAGTTGCACATTTGGAGGCATGGCTACCTCATCTTGGGGATGTTGGAGATCATGGAGTGTTAATTTTCTTAAACCGGGCACCCAACTGTTTATTCCGAATAAATCACTTATTAAATAAATGCACAACTGAGTTACTTAGCAAAATTATAGCGGAAGCATAAAACTGAAACCATACACATTGCGCAAAAGATTTATGGGTAAACACCCCTAGAAAAACTCCGAAGGGAAAACCAGATCTGAGTTGATTTTATTAAATAAAATCTTGGGCTCTCGTCCTGGGATAATGCCCCATCTACGAAAAATACAATACCAGCAAATAGCCTAGCCTACCTAGCTACTATCTCCCTTGTTGCCCCTTTGCTCCTTTCCTCGGCCCCTTCCCCTACACACTTGGATGGATGTTCTTCTCCACCCAATCAATGAGATCTCACTCACTCATCCTGTGTGTGACACAAGCACATGAACAAAAGTCCTTTGCTCCAATGTACTCTATGTGTATCTCATCCTCTCACTTAGGCTGCCTTTTATAACGTTGAATTAACCCTAAATCTAAAACCCTAGATCTCTAAAGTGATCAAGGGTTGAGATTAGATCTCACCTTCACTTTAGATCTAATGGCTAGGATTTAATCAACTCACTTAACGTACTAATGCCAACAACTTAGGCATTTAACTTAATTAAACTCACATTAATTCTAAAAGGTCATTCACTTTAATTATTAACTCATAAAGTGAATTTCCTAAGGTTCTGAGAGGTAATAGTGATGACTTCCACATGCTAGACACCAAGCCAATGTGGAAGTACCTGTCTAATGCTAAATACGTCAACAAAAGTACCTGTCCGATGCTAAATACATCAACACTCCCTCTTAGCAAGGAAGGTACTTCTACCACCTTGAAATGGCCCTATCTTCACTATCAAATCTACTACCATGGTTGCTCTCCAATCCACCTGATAGGTTGCTCCCTCTGAACAGAAAGCTATCCCTACCATCTCGCTTGGACCCTTCTTTGAAAACTTGCTGCCATTGAACATGTTTGTAGAAGCCTCCTGCTCCTCAGCATCCTGCATGGTCATCTCGTACCATGACTCCTTCTTGAATGACTTGGAAGGTTGCTCCTTCCCACTTGAACCTGAAGGCTGACTCCCTCTGAGTTGCTCAACCTCCGGAGCTACCTACTCCTCGTCCTCTATCCCTGACATCGATCTATGATCCAAGATCCCCTTGAATCATGATGGTTCTGCAACCTGTATACCCTGCCCTCTCTGACACCAATGTTGATTGTTGTGTCAAGGCTAGCTCCCTCTGAATGCATGAACACTTGTTTGTTTTGGAACAAGACTGCATAACCCTTGTCCTCCAGAGTTGAGACTGAGAGCAAATCCCTTCTCATCTCTGGGACATACAACACATCTGCCACCTCTAGAGAACCTCCTAACTCCAGCTAGAACCTCATTGTCCCAACTCCCTCTACACCACACTTGGCATGGGTGCCAAGCTCCACATGCAGATCTGAGTCCATCTCTGACCATCTAGTGAACAACTCATGTGTCTCTGTCATGTTCTCTGTCCACTAAGAAAAGAAATACAGCCAACCCCTAGAGCTCAGATCTGTTGGCTTCTCTTCTCCTTTGGACGTAACAGATCTTATGCAAAGAGTACTTCTTTACTCCATGTGAGTCACTGACTCCAATAGATCTGTCATCCCCTGATCTCTAGATGAAAGTCCTTTTTCACCCATCAGAGATCCCCTTAAGTCACCGTCCTTCGTGGCTCAAGCACTTGAGCAAAAGTCCATCTTTGCTCCAAAGTGGATGACTCAAGCACATGAGCAAAAGTCCTTCTTTGCTCCTCCTATGTGCTTTCATGTGGCTTAGATCTCTAGGTGATGCTCCTTCACCTATCCGAGATCTCCATGTTGGCTACCCGGATCCCTGCCCGAAATCCTACTGTTGCCCAGCAAGCCACCCAACAAAAATTTTCGGCAATACAGACATGCTACTCACTTCCCGGACCTACTATCCGTTGCCTGAACCCGCTGCCCGAATTTTTACCTGTTGCCCAGATCTTTGCCCGACGAATGTCCTCTTTGCCTGTGCGGCCCCTCCAGGTAGTTGGCGGTCACATTACCCACATGGCCCAGCCAACAGTTTGTTGATCAACGTGTTGGTCTAACGATTTCTCTAGCTGTCTTCTCATCTAGTGCGCAAGTATTGAAGGAAGCTGCAGTTACCAGTTGCCGAAAAAAGGAAGAGAGAGAGAGGCGCATCCTTGGGAGAGGAATCTCTGCGTTGTTTGGTTCATTATCTTGGCATTGTATTGGCTATCTATATTAAGGAAGTTTTGCTGGGTTATCTTCCCCTTGAGGGTTTCCCAAGATAAATGCTTGTGTACTCTTGTGATTGTGTTTCTCTCA
>JASDQU011176018.1:0-26768 GCA_032191745.1 Picea mariana
AGCTGTCGGATCTGTAGGAAGTTGCACGGAGGTTAAGCCTTCATGAACAACAGGGGAGAAATCCCGACGAGGATCTGGACCATTCGTGGGAGCGGGCACGTGTCACGAGATTTCCCACATCGGAGACTCGGGCATCGTAGTTTGGAAGAGGAAGCCATTCGACTTCACGAGCAGCAAAATGGCGAGAATATTGTAGTCGTCCATCTGAGGAGGACAGGTGGCAAATATCGAAGAGATATCGCAAACTTGGGAGTTCGCAGGGTAAAGGCCCAAGTGTTGGGCATCCCAAGTCACGAAGTCGTGAGGTCACGAAGTGGCGAGAGGATCGTAGCCATCCATCTGAGGAGGACAGGTGGCAGAGATCGAGAGATCTCACAAACTCAGAAGCTCGTGAGTGGAAGAGCTGAGGATTTGGTGTTAAAAGTCGCGAGGTACGAGGTCGCGAAGCGGCGAAGTGGCGAGAGGATCAAGAATGTCCATCTGGGTAGGAAAGGTGGCAAAGATCAGATATATCTCTCGAACTCGGGAGTTCGCAGGGTGAAAGCCCAAATATTGGTTTCTCAAATTCGCGAGGCACGAGGACGCGAGGCGGCGAAGTAGCGAGAGATTTGTAGCCATCCATCTGAGGAGGAAAGGTGGCAGAGATCGAGAGATCTCGTGAACTCGAGAGTTCGCAGGGTAAAGGCTGAAGTATTGGGTGTTCAAAGTCGCGAGGCGCGAGGACGCGAGGCGACGAAGTGCCGAGAGGATCGTAGCCGTCCATCTGAGGAGGACAGGTGGCAGAGATCGAGAGATCTCGCGAACTCGGGAGTTCACAGGTTGAGAGCCCAAACATTGGGTATTCAAAGTCACGAGGATGCGAGGAGTGAGGAGGAGATAGCCGTTGGATCCGGATCGTAAGAGGACCGTTGGATCTGCACGTGGGATCGCGTATCGGAGTCTCGCGAGAATAGACAAGAGAATTTGGCCACGAGAATCGCGAGATTGCGAGAAGCGATATCTTGACAGCTGGAGGATAGCGTGGGCCATAGCGAAGTCAGCGAGTGGAATATAGGTGGCACGAAGCCCTCGGGATCTCACCGCGAGGAGCCCCGAAATATTGACGTTAGGACTCGTGATCTTGCAAGGTCCGAAGTCTCAATGAGATAGGGACCATTGAAAGTCAACTCACATGCGCATCGACACTTCAGCACATCGGGTGTCGAGAGTCGGAAAATCAAGGGTTTGATATAGCGAGTCACGAAGTCGGGAAAGAGGTAAGGCCACGGACACGGGAGAAGTGGTCATATGGTGGGAGCTAAGCCTGGAGGGCTAGTGCGTGAAGAAAAAGGAGCTCTTCGGAGAATCAGAACTTGGGAGTTGGAGAGTACAGTGACTCTCGACAGCGAAAACGCTGAAAACGCTGAAACCCCGATAGTGAGTCGGGGATAACCACGGCTAAGTGCAGGGGCCGAGAAGGAGGAAAAAAAGGACCTGTGGACCAGGTCAGGTTTTCATCAGAGATTCCACTAGAGGAATCTAAGAGCCGCTTCGGCTCAGAAGCAAGAAGGGATTTGAACGATCCTGTGAGCGGGAGAGCGCGACGAGGGTACGGTCGTGTTTTTCACACTGCATCACAAGGAATGATTGTAAAGTTTTAATATGGTATTCATAAGTATATGGGAAAAGAAAAAATTAAGTTTGACCACTTAAATGATCCCAATAGGTTTCTTTCTACTACCCTTTATAAGTTCAATATTGTAAAGTTGTATATAGGAAAAGAAAAAATCAAGTTTGACCACTTAAATGATCTCAATAGGTTTCTTTCTACTACCCTTTATAAGTTCGATATTGTAAAGTTGTATATAGGAAAAGAAAAAATCAAGTTTGATCACTTAAATGATCCTAAGAGGTTTCTTTCTACTTCTTTCGATATTTCCACTCTATGTTTAATTACCATTATATAGTTTAATAATAATTTTGTAAATGAAATTTAAAAGAACAAAACTATTAAGCAATCTTACTTTTTGACCTATTCACTACAATAACCATGCCTTTCCCAAGCTCTATAGTATTACAATCTATTCAAATTTAAAAGTTTTTTTTTTTTTTTTTTTCTCATTTGAATTGTAGATACAATGTTTCAAAAAAAAATACTAAACATTTATGCTACAATCTAATTTTACAATAGCAAGAAGATAACTTTTTATTATATTAACTTTGTGATTAAATTCTTAGGAGTTTAAAGAATACATCGGAATAATTCACACCATGTGTATTAACTATTATTTATTTTATAATAATAAGATAATTTTTATGGTTGAAAACAAAAATATGTTATATTTAAAAAGAAATTCAGTTGCAACAATGAAAATGAAGTAAACATAAACTAGAATGAATGGACTTGAAGCTCAAGCAATTTTAGTTAAAACAATTATCAATTTCAGTGAAAATACAATTGCAAGTGTATAGAGACAACCTTACCATGATAGACTTAAAACGGAAGGCATAGAGACAATAGGAAATGTGAGGCGGTGCAAAGAAGCCGTGCTGTGGCAAGGTGAGAACAGGAAATGTCATGATAGCTGTCATGAAATCAATGAAATCAACAGTAAAATGTATTCCCTATTAAATTATCAAATATGGAAGAAGAATATAATAAAATAACACATACACTGTGAAAGTTGAATATTAGATTAGGAAATATGGAAGAAGAATATACTAAAATAACACATACTTAGGGCACTCTCAAAAACTGTGTCACTAAAAATAACACCTTAAACTCCATACCCAATAGAAATGGAGAGAAATTAAAATGTGTGTCAATTAATTGGAAAAATAGAAATTATTAAAAAATATTGTATAAAATAGAATTATTGGGAGGTGAATAAATCATTAATATAAAACAAAATAGTAATTATCCAAATTTTAACTTATAATCTCTATATGTTTTTTTTAATATTACTTGACCTCCACTTGGGAAAGGACTTAACCCACCCCCACTTGAGAAGGGACTTGGGAATTTTTTTTATCTTAAGAAGAAAAACATTTTGCATTGAATTGGTAGAAGGATATACAACTTAAAATACTATTTCCCAATACAAACTGCCTAAGTCCCACCTTTTAAAAATGGCAGCTACTACAATGTCAAAGAGATGGAAAAAGTCACTTCATTGAAGAGGGTACAACTCATCCCTTGATGTTCATGTGTAGAATTATCCTTTTACACACAAAAGGAGACCATGAATCAAATGCTTTAGAACATCAAAAAAATTGAATTGTTTCAGAACACTATCTTTAATTTAAAAAAAAACTTTTAATTGGGGTAATTTATTTTAAGATTTTATTATTTTTTTTTGAAGGTGGGTAAAAGTTTATAATATTTAAGAAAAGAATTTAGTTAGAGTAATTTATTTTAAGATTTTATTATGGGTTTTTGAAAGTGGAAAAAAGTTTATAATATTTAAATTATTAATTTATTTTATTTTTTTTAAATCTAAAATAATTAGTTGATGATTAATAAAGAAATAGATTTTTATAAAGATTAAATGTTTTTTTGATCTTGTTTAGTTAAAATTTATCTTTTACTTAAAAAAGATCACATACCATTTTAAGTAATATTCCATCAGAAAAATATGAAAATGAAAATGCAAAAAACTAAATATATTGCAAATTAACTTAATTACAAATAATTTTAAATAATGAAAAATCCAACTCAATTACAAATTAACTTAACCAAAATACAAATAATTTTAAATAGTATATATGACAAATCCAACTCACTCAATTACAAGTAATTTTAGATAATATATTTGACAAATCCAACTCAGTTACAATCAATTTTAGATGATATTATAAGATAAGAAGCATAAATAATATACAAAGAAAACCCAACCTAAATAGTATATAAAAAGAGAGCTAAAAAACTAAAAAATAAAACCATTCTTTTAAATAACATATATCTTTATCCATACATTAAAAAAAAAGACATATTAAAACTCAATACTAATTAGACCAGCAAAGCTCTGAAGTCGGAAGGTGAACACCTATAGGTATTGGTATAAACCCAACGTACGTAGTTAAAACCAGGATTAAGAAACCCAAACCAGGAACAGGAAAAAAATAAAAGAAACCTCGTCCAGGCATAAGAAAATTGAATTGAATAGAGCAGGAAGAACAAAACACAATTAATAACACACAGAGAAATTACAAAGAAGGGAAACGTATACACAGCTCAATTGAAACTAAGACAATGTGGAATGGGTTCGATTGATATGAATTTATAGAAAAAATTTACATGTTGCGGGTCCATCTCGAAGCTTCCAGAGCTTAAGTTTCTGATATTTTCTACAGTCCGTCGTCTTTGCCAACTACCACATTTAATTTACCTTCTAGATTTCTTCTCACTGCCTAATAAACATTACAACTTAATTAACCCCTATTTTAACACTCTCTCTTAATGTTTATTAGGATTAACATACATTTATTAAGGGGATACTTCTTTAAGTCCTATCATGCTTTGGAACTTTACAGTACTCAAAGCTTTAGTATATATATCAACAACTTGATCTACTATTCTGCAATATTTCAACATGATGTTGCCTTTTTTTGTTTGCTCTCGAACATAATGATGATGGATTTCAATATATTTTGTCCTTGCATGAAAAATTGGATTCTTTGTTAATTGTATTGTGCTTTGATTATCACAGTAAATAGTTTTATCACAGTAAATAGTTGTAGCTTCTCTTTGAGGATCATCAACAAGAATACCACATAGCCATGTAGTTTCTTGTGTTGCAAGTGTTGCTCCTTTATATTCAGCTTCTGTTGATGATAAAGAGATTGTAGCTTTCTTCTTGCTACTCCATGAGATTGCTCCCAAATCAAGATAAAATATATATCAAGAAGTTGATTTTCTATCATCAGTATCTCCTTCCCTGTCAGAGTCTGTATATCTTGCAAGTTGAACATTACCACCATTTTGATATTCAAGTCCAAGATTATAAGTTCCTTTGATGTATCTAAGTATTCTTTTAAATGCATTCCAATGTTCAAGATGAAGATCAGACAAAATCTAGAAACCATTCCAGTTGCATATGCAATATCTGGTCTCGTGGCTGTTAGATAGAGAAAACTTCCAACCAATTGTCTATATAGTGTGCCATCAATTTTTTATGAAATAGAGTTGCTTCTTAACTTGGTCCCTGCATCAATTGGAGTTGGAGCTGACTTACAATTCTCCATTTTGAAGTTCTTCAATAGATCAAGTAAATATTTTGGTTGTAATAGAAGAATTCTATCTTTTTCTTGCCAAACCTGAATGCCAAGAAAATAATGTAATAACCCCAAGTCTGTGATATCAAAGGCCTTCTTTAACTGCTTCTTGAAGTCATATACCTCATATAAAATGCTTCCTATAATGATTAAGTCATCTACATATAGGACAACCATTATGATATCACCATTGCAATTTTTAACATAAAGATCAGAATCGTAAGGACTTCTTTTGAATCCATCATTCAAGAAGTACTCATTAATTTTGGAGTACCATGCTCTTGGAGACTGCTTTAACCCATACAATGATTTTTTAAGCTTACAAACAATATCTTCTTGACCAAGCTTTATAAAACCTGGCGGTTGTTTCATATAATTTCTTCAAGTAAATCACCATGCAGAAAAGCACTTTTTACATCCATTTGATGAATTTCCCAACCAAATTTTGTAGCTAGAGAAACTACAATGTGAATTGTAGTCATTTTAGAAACAGGAGCAAATGTTTCAGTATAGTCAATACCTTCTTTTTGTGAGAATCCTTTTGCAACCAATCTATCCTTATGCTTCTCGATTGCTCCATCAGATGTAAACTTTATCCTATATATCCGTTTGCAACCAATGAGATTTTTACCTTCTGGAAGAGGAGTCAACTCCCAAGTTTGATTCTTCATTAAAGAATCATATTCATCTTTCATTGCAGCATCCCATTCAAGTTTTCCTTGAGCTTCTTCAAAGACCTACAGATCATCAACATCCATAACTCTAGTCATAAGAGCATAGTTGGCATAATGTTGTCTTGGGCCTTCTTGATAAATCTCTTGAAGACTTCTTGTTTTTGTGGAAGAACTGTCTTGTGTACTTGGAGCAACAATTTCTTCTTCACAAGATTCAAAACTTTCTTCATTAGCCATTTCATCAAGACTTTCTTCACTAGTTTGGTCACTAAGAATTGATGAAGTAGGAGAAAGGGAAGAAGATTTGGTAGATGGTATGCATCTTTTATCAAATATTGCATCTCTCCTAATGAGTATTTCATTCTTTTCAGGATCATACACCATGTAGGCCATAGATGTTTCACTGTAACCAGCCATAATACATATGTGACTTTTTCTATCAAGTTTCTTTCTCTTTTCATTAGGAATATGAACATAAGCATCACACCCAAAAACCTGAAATGAATTACAGTTGGTTTTCTTCTACTCCAAGCTTCTTCAGGAGTCTTATGTTTGACAACAATTGTAGGTGTCCTATTAACAATATAAGTTGCAGTATTTATAGCTTCAGCCCAAAAATTTTGATCCATATTTCTAGCATGTAGCATACACCTAGCCATCTCCATAAGATTCTTATTCTTCCTTTTAGCTACCCCATTTTGTTGAGGTGTATAAGGGACTGTATGTTCTCTTTTAATTCCATTATACTTACAATAATGATCAAACTCTTTGTTTACATATTCTTTTCCATTATCAGTCCTTAAAATCTTAATAAACTTTCCACTTTGTTTTTCTACAAAAGCTTTAAATTCCTTGAACCTCCCAAATACCTCATCTTTGTTCTTTAAAAAATAAACCCAAATCCTTCTGCTATAGTCATCAATAAATGTTAGAACATACCTAGAACCTGAAATAGACGGATGTTCTAATGGCCCCATGAGGTCACTATGAACCAAGTGAAGTGGAGTCTTGGCTCTCCATGATTTTCCTTTTATGAGTTTCTCCATATGTTGCTTTCCAGACATGCATCCTTCACAAAATCCTTGACTTTGAGAAATTTTAGGTAGTCCATACACAATTTCAAACCTTTTCATTAAACTTAGACTTTTGTAATTTAAATGTCCCATCCTTTCATGCCACAACCTACTCACATTATCAAATTATGCAACCAAAGCTTTCTCATTTGAGGTAAGCCTTCCAAACTTATAAAGTCCATTTTCTACATATCCAGAAGCAACCACTTTATAATTACTATTAATATCTTTAATTAAGCACTTGTCCTTATAACACTCAACCTTATAACCTTGATTTGCAATTTGAATCACAGAGAGTAAATTTGACTTAAGATTGGGAACCAACATAACATTATTGAATACTCCATCTTCAATAGCAACATTTTCAGTTCCAATCACATCTAGTGTTGTATCATCTCCAAGAAATTTTTTTTCCTTATTGCAATCATTATCTAAAAAACAGATCTCTCCTTATTATGGGACATATGCCTAGTTGCACCCGAATCTATGACCCATTCATCTTTATTTGAAACATTGGCATTAAGTGCAACACAAAGAGCATTACCTTTTTCTCTTATAAAGTTTTTATGATTTGAAATTTAAGTTTCTTTTGTTGCATGTCCCATTTCTTTTTGCAACAATCCTTCTCATAATGCCCTGGCTTCCCACAATAATGAAAGTTATTATTAAATCTATAAGAATGTTTGTTTTCTTCAAGTTGCTTTGAAAACTGACCTGCCTTATCATTGAATTTCTCTGTATATTGAGTCAATCTTCCCTTGGAGACAAGTGCATGACTTTCATCATTACATGACTCCCTTTCCTTTGCTAGGCATTTCTCTTCCTGTAATAACTTGGCAGTAAGATTAGCTACAAAAATAGTGGGAATTTTATCAGTTGTGTCAAGCCCTCTAATGAAACGCTGATAGGAACTAGGAAGGATCCTAAGAATGATAAGGAGAAACTCATTTTCTTCCAATGTTTTTCCAAGACTCTCTAATTCATTACGCATATCTTTCAACTTGGTTAGATGAGGTGCAATTTCTTGATTATTAGACAACCTCAAATTATGTAAATCACTAGTAAGATTTAAGATCCATGATTCACTTGTATTATGCTACAATTGCTTAACTACCTTCCATATTTCAGTGCCTTCCCTTAAATTTTTAATTTCTGCAAATACTCCATCAGACAAACAAATTTTAATATATGCACCAGCTTCCTTATTTCTTTGATCTCATTTTTCAAGAGCCCTTTGTTCAGTAGGAGGGGCCTCTTTCCCACTAACCAAATCATATTGCTTCCTCATTGTTAAAAAATGCTCTATTTTATGCACCCAATCATTATAATTTTTCCCATTTAACTTAATTTATGGAATTATACCCATGTTAATAGCCATTTTATCAATGAAAAAAATACTCCCACACAGAAATTATCCCTTCTTCACAAAATAGCACTAAAATAACACAATAGCGCCAAAATAACATTGAAAAATATATCTTCCTACTCTTTTAAATTTCCTTATTATTATTTAAAAAAAAAACTCCCAGAACTCCAAAACCGAATGGTTAACCCAAAAAAAACTTCAGTAATTTTTTTGTAATTTAAGAATAAAGCTCACCCTCCTTGTGGTGGCTTCCTCACTCCAACGCAGCCTCCTTCACCAACACGGCCTCCTTCATTAGTTAATCCCATTTTTTGGCGTCACCAACACAGCCTCCTTCATGTGTTTCGTCATTTCCACAGATACAATTGAGAGCCGAGGATTTCCTTGTCCTAGCAACCACCACAACCGCTCTTCCGCACTAAAAGACCTGTACTCTGTGGTTGCCCTACACTATAACGAATGAATGAATCTGTATGGAAGCTTTGCAAGACCTGAACCAAGCCTCTGCTTCCGTAACCAAACCTATGGCTTTGCAGGAAAGGAAAGTACGCATCACTTCAGGAAAACATAATTCAATCTTCAGGAAAGGGAATAGCAGGAGGAACAAGACTTATCTCAGCAGACAACCCAATATCAAAGTCGCTCTGATACCATGAAGCGAGTAGGAAGAACAAAACACAGTTAATAACACACAGATAAATTACATAGAAGGGAAACATATACACAGCTCAATTGAAACTGAGACAATGTGGAATGGGTTCGATTGATATGAATTTATAGAAAAAATCTACACGCTGCAGGTCCATCTCGAAGCCCCAAAGTTTCCGGCAGTTTCTTGAAGTATTTTCTGCAGTCTGCCATCTTTGCCAACTACCGCATTTAATTCGCCTTCTAGATTTCTTCTCACTGCTTAATAAACATTAGAGCTTAATTAAGCTTTGTTTTAACAAAAAATAATAAAAGAACCCAGCGCACACACTTAAAACCCCATGCACAGAAAAATCTCCTTGCGCAGTATATAATTGATGCAGTGAAAACGAGAATAACAACCTTTATTTGCAATAGTAAGTAATCGATCAGTTATTATCATTTTGACATACAACATGAATATAGAACCCACCCATTGCTAGTGAATGAAACATCTCCGACACCCCCTCGATGACAGTGATTTGCTCTCCATCGCAGCTGCCCCAGACTACACCCTCCTCGAATGGTGCTCCCGTCGGCTAGACCGGCACCATGATGTCTGGATTCACCATGTCCAATGATCTCTATAAACCTCTCAACGTTGCAGCAACAACAAGAGATCTCCCTCTTGATCACCGCAACAATCCCATTGCTGCGAGACACAAAACAAAAACGCTTTACATCCAAAAAAGAAAGAACACTTTACATCCCAAAAGTAAAAGGCATGTGAAACGTGGTAACACTTTACATCCCAAAAAAGGGTGGTCATTGCTCTTGCTCTCGCAATGAGGTATACAGATTAATATTTAATCAGTTAAATTTGGCCATCACCACCGGTTAGGGTAGTAATTCTTTAATCATATTAAGTAAAGGCGTACACCTATTGACAATGGGCAGATTTAATAGGGGTTTAGTGTTTAATAAGTTTTTTATGGACATGATTAAATATGGCTGGAATATTTTTAGTAGTCACACAAAATAAATGGCTGTGATTTCAATCATTAACTTCCTAGCTATTATAAAGACATCCCCTTATGTGTTTACTTTTTTACATTTATCTAATCATATTTAAAAATTACTTTGATAGCTAACTGATTGCCACTTAAGTGATTAACATAAATTAAAATATTAACACCAGATAAATGAAGCTCAACCGTTTATTTGTTAATCAATAATAAAATTTAATATATTCTTTTAAAGATTCTTTTCATCTTATCAGCCTTTAGATGTTGATCAACCACAATTATATGGCTGTGCCAGTTGTTAGTTATTTGATTAAAATCTGTAATTAAAAGACAGATTAAAACATCAATTCTAATAAAAAAAAACGCTATCCGCCTAATTACATTTTAAAGAAAAATTAACATCGTTATAATGCGTAGCCATTTGAGCTTAAAAAAAATAATATGATTTACTATTTTTTAATTAAAAAAAAGTAGTCCGATTTTCTATTTTTTAAAGTATATAATGCAGAAAGGGAGCGCTCGCTGTAACCGTAAACACAAGGACAAAATATCTAAAGTTCTGCTAGTTGGAGAAACACTACAAAAGACAAGAGATTGCTATATCCAATTTATCCCGAGACAACAATATAACATGTATGACAGTTGCACCGATTCCTGAGGTTGCTAAATCGAGATTTAATGGAGTCTAGAGAGAATCACAGTTAGCGGGAGCAAAATAGAGGTTGTTGTGACCTAGATCGTAAACAATGTGGAAATTCTGCTGCTGAAAATTTCCAAATATTGATGTTGCACCTGGAAACCCTGCAGATTTGAAAGACTCTGCAGATTTGAAAGCAAGGCAGAGTAAGCCACTCGTAATTTGATCGCTGATGAAGGAATTTTCCGGGGAAAGAACATATGTTGCGCCTCCTGCAAACTGAAAAGATATAACCGGAATTTTGACTAGAGACTTATCTTTGTAACATAGATCAAATCCCGTAAAATAACCAAAATCTGGAAAAGGCGAAGCTGGAATGCTGGACTGGACAGGAATTAGAAAAGACGTGTATGCCGGCTCTACCAAATATGTTACAGTAGTTCCATAATCAATTATAAGACCTCCTGTTCCACTGGACTGAATGTCGAATGTGCCCTTGGGATAAGAGACTGCTTTGCCCGCCACACTGATTCTATCCAGGCCGACGTAGCGAAAGGTTGCAAATTTATTGTTTGGGATGAGAGGGGTGACACTAAACCCAGTTTCGATGAAAGTAGACAGTCCCAAGAATAAAGGGCTGACTTGTGAAGCATTATCAATGGGTCCCAAACAATAGGAGAAGACGTTGTTAATGGAAGACTCAATCTGGGAAATCAGAGAAAGAGGCCCTCCTCCCATACCAATCATACCGTCTTGAAAGGCCAGAGCACCTTGGTGGGCAAGACTACATCCGAATGCAATTTGTGGAAAAGATACCTGCGTGGAATCTAACGTCGCAAGGATGAACGTATCGTAAGCTAAGATTCCATTGGTATTGGAAGAATCTGAATACTTATATTGGTAGACACAATTTTGCAGGTTATCGCAGCGATGCACGCCCAGCGCTGAACAAGCAGGGCTAGAGCAAGATGTGTTCGTGTAATTCAAGGAGTACACAGGATTATCTTTTGAAGAAGGCGCTCTGCACTTTGTCCAGATCAATTCGCTGCCCGTGTCGACTATTAAATTCAACGCTGATCGATTCGGGGATCCTATTCTGATCTGCATAAAAAATTCACCATCTTGAATGCTAATGGGATTGACGTTAGTCCCCGACTTGAGATATTGTTGGAACCTTCGCAGCCTGTTGTCACTTCGTTGAATAGCTCGACGGAGTCGTTCAGCATTTGAAAGGTTCTGGGCGTCCAAAAACAAGGAGATAGGGGAGTCTCTGCGTATGAGATCTACTCTAACTGCTTGAATGTTGTTTTCTCTGGCAGGTGCCTTCGTCTCGGCGTTTCCTTGGTTGCCGCCCCAAGATCCCTTGTATGAAAACACATATAAAGCAATGATTATTATTAACATAACATGCAGTTCTGCCATTGTACTGAACTTATTGTCTGGATTCTAGAACCTTAATCAGACGCCCTTAACTTATTGCAAACTATTATATATAGAAACAGATATTATATGTTTTTCCGTATTTTTGTCATTTTCATATGCAACCAACTCCAAATGGAACTGTCTTCCCACCTTCTCAGACTGACTCATATGGATCCATAAATATTTAGTACCCTTATTTTGTGATCACCGAAGGTAGTACCTTTCAACTCTAGTTTAGGGTTGACTTTATAATTTTTCAAAAAGTGTAATGTTTAATTTAGGATATTTGTATTTATTTATTTTAAAAAATATACATATATATATTTGTTAAAATTTTATTGGTTTATAGGTTTAAAGTGTTATTGTCAGCTTTACTTCTTCCAATTGCTTATTTGGAATGCTTTAATTAATTTTTAGAGCTTTTAATTAAAGTTTAGAGCTTTACTTAATGTTTAGAGCTGCATAAACTTCATTTCAATCAGTATAAATTATGGTTAACTATTTATGATTGTCATTCCGGTATCTTCTTAGGTGAGGGCTTTATTTATGATTGTCATTCGGTGTCATTTCAGTACTGTGTACTGTAGGAATTGAGTTGCATCCAATTGCCAGCACTATGCTTTGAACCCAAAACTGCCACTACTCTGCTTTGAACCGAGTGCTTACTACCACCACTCTGCTTTGAATCCAGTTCTTACACAGTTCGTACCCAAGATCGGATCATAGTTCATTTATTCACGATTCGTACATGATTTCATATTATTCATTTAATGAATTACAATCTTCAAAGTTCAATGAATTGCAGACACAGAAATAACCATTCATTTACTGAAACACTGTATAGAAGAATCGCTGACACGAAAATAACCATTCATTTAATAAAACACTGTATTGATAGCTACACAAAAATGAAACACTGTATCCAAAGTTACACAAAAAAATGAAACATTCATTTAATAAAACAATATATGCAAAGTTAATGAATAACATTGTATCCAAAGTTATACAAAGAAATGAAACATTCATTTAATGAAACACTATATCCAAAGATAATGAATTTATTGACATACAAAATTATTGCCAAACAGGGGAGGGTATTGCTTGTTGATGAAGTCACTATCTTGCCACATTCTACCAGAACACCCTCCAATAAAAAAAAAAATTAATATGTTTTTTTATTTAAACTTTACATTAAAAAGCTTTTCACCATTTTATCAGTGACATTTTGTTCCTTTTTTTTATTATTGAAATTTTGTTTTATTTTTTTTATTATATACGATGTATATTTTTTTCATATTATATTTTAAGTCCAAAAGAAATAATTCTAAAACAAAACATTTAAAATTTAAAATTCTCTTTCTTTTCAAATAAGTAAAAAATCTATTTATCAGTGACATTCTGTTACCTTCTTTTTTATTATTGAAATTTTGTTCTATTTTTTTTATTATATACGATGTATTTTTTTTCATATTATATTTTAAGTCCAAAAGAAATAATTCTGAAACAAAACATTTAAAATTCTCTTTCTTCTCAAATAAGTATAAAACATTAAAATTGAATGTATAATTTCAACATTGCTCCGACGATCCATTCACACATAAATTGTAAAGATGAATCGACAGCTTTCAAATCATCGTGGGGTCTCTTGTACGGAAAGATCAGGGGAATGAATGACTCTGACCTTTCTGCGATCAGTCCTGGAACTAGGAGAGCACCTACCGAGAAGCTTTCTCCCATAGAGGCTACCTCGCACCAGGAAAACAAGAGTTGGTAGTAAACCTGGAAAGACAAAAATGCAGTTCGTCAACCTTTGTCAGAACAAAGATGGAGATAAAGTTTGTTTCAAAATAAATGTGAATTTATTGAGCCTATGTCCAAAGCTTGCAAATAAATATCGATCTACATGTTTGGGAACACTCAAAGGTGGTTGAATCTCTTCTGCAGAAACTGACCAAAACAATGACAGTGGCAACAAGGAGTTCTCTTAACTTATTGCAAGAATAGTCCAGTCTGTTGACGCCCAATTATCAATCTTTCCATCATTTGCAGGTTTGATGCCTCTGCTTTCATCTCCCCTTTTTCTCGTTCTTTAAGTTTAAAATGTCTAAATTAAATTCAACTTAATATAACATTTTCAGTATACATTTTCTGTATATTCATAATGTTTTTCTAGTATTGTTTATGTGTAGGATTATTTCTTTGTTTTTCTTAAGTAATATAACATTTTTTTGTATATTTACAATGTCTTTGTTTAAAATGTCTAAATTAAATTCAACCTAACATAACATTTTCAGTATACATTTTCTGTATATTCATAATGTCTTTCTAGTATTATTTCTGTGTTTTGCTTAAGTAATATAACATTTTTTGTATATTTACAATGTCTTTGTAGTATTATTTTTGTGTTTTGGTTCATGAATGTTTGTATGAAATGAATCGTAGATACGAATACACTTAAACTCTAAATTAAGTATTTTAAGTAGTTAGGATCATTACCTTGAGCAAAATTGGTAAAGGAAGACTCCATCGTCCTGGCTATCCTTACCAAGAGTCTTCATCTTCTCATCCTTAGCTCTCGATACTGTACCATTCAGTTTAGTTTTCAGTTGCATTGAGTATAGTTTTCAGTTGCAGGTCTGAATATTTTACAAATTAGTGCAGAAAATTATTAAAATGAAATGCATACTTGGATACTCCCCCATATTACAATCCTTATTACAATGTTGGTTATGATAAGAGTCAAATAGACCTTTCTGGTCTGGCTAGATGTTTTCACTGCAAATGGTAGTTTTAAAGGTGGAGGATAAATGATAATTTCTCTTACTAGGTTTTGAAGCTTGGGGCTCCTCTTCTCTTCATGAAAATTGGAAAGAAGCTTATTGGCTAGCACTACTTCCACATCAACCTGAACAAGATGATGCCAAGTTACTAGGTCTATCATATACACTTTCCTAATTTGACCACATATGTTAGCTTCAAAGGTGGAGGATAAAAGATGAATGCTCTTACTAGGTTTTGAGGCTTGAGGCTCGTCTTCACTTTGTCTTCCCTTTGAGAGGACTGGAAGAAGCTTAGGCGATAGGAGAGTACCTCCATTTCCACCCCAATAAGGCTTCATATGCAAGATTTTGGTAGAAAATCAATTGTAACAAAAAAAATCTACGAAAAGCTTTTCGTAGAAAATCAAAATGAAACTCAATTTTGAAAAATAATTTATATAATTGATGATGAAATGGAACCAGAAGCTGAAAAATAAAGAGTTCAAAAAAGAACATGTGGTTAACATGTGGTTAACAAGAGAAGACAATGCTCGGAGAGAAAATAAAAGTGCTAAAAGAAGGGAGATGTACACCAAAAACATAGCATAGACAATTAAATCTAATATTTTTATGCTTCTATACAAGCCTTGGATAGGAAGCACAATGAATAGGCTAGAAATGAACAACAAATAGAACAAAAAATGACACAATTATATCATATGATAGATTACATACAAGACATAACGTGAGGCAGATTCTTCTTATTTTCTTTGATCTGAAACTTTTCATGAAAGCAAAACTCGCATGGATTGAAAGAGCTTTGGTGGGTACCCTCGTGTGTGCCAAAAAATCACAATGGCAATAACGAATGGAAAATTTTCTGGAAAGCAAAATTTCGATGAAGAAAAATTGGATTGAATGAGCTTAGGTTGGTATACCATGGCCTGTGCCAAAAATCACAATGGCAATAACGAACCTCCAATTTGCTTAAGGTGGACATCTATAGGCTAGAAATGAACAACAAATAGAACAAAAAATGGCACAGTTATATTATACGACAGAGTACATACAAGACAGAATGTGAGGCAGATTCTTCTTATTTATTTGATCTGAAACTTTTCATGAAAAAAAAACTCCCATGGATTGAATGATCTTTGGTGGGTACCCTCGTGTGTGCCAAAAATCACAATGGCAATAACGAATGGAAATTTTTCTGGAAAGCAAAATTTCAAACAAATTGGATTGAATGAGCTTAAGTGGGTATACCTTGGCATGTGCCAAAAATCACAATGGAAATAACGAACCTCCAACTTGATTAAGTTGTATGCGTAGAGGCGAACACAATGAATAGGCTAGAAATGAACAACAATAGAACAGAAAATGGCACATTATACGACAGAGTAGATACAAGACAGAATGTGAGGTAGATTCAAACAACCTTCTAATTATTCTTCTTATTTCTTATGGAGTCTTTGTTTAGACAAAAATGTTTGTATTTCATTTCTACCAAATAATATATTATTATTTTTGTTCACTTTCTCCTCATCTATACTTATGATGGGATTGTTACATGTAAATCAGATTGTAACGAAATAGTTTCTCATATAAATATATCACTAGAATGTAACATATTACATGTCTTGAGAAAAAAAAATGTAGTAAATACTTAGAATACATAGAATGGTAAGCATAGCCAAATTTAACTGAGGTCATACCAGTTGATAGCACACACAGGGAGTTAAATCACAACAATTGTTGAATCGAATGTTACAAGTTACAATGACATTGTCGAAGTTCGAACTATATTATTACATAAACATTACTAGATATTTGAAAGGTACAGTCTATAGACTACAAAAAATCGCCAAAACGCTAACCTTATCAATTGCCTTTTGCCAGGTCCATTAGCCCATACGGATTGTAAAGAGTTGTCCTATTCAAAGAAAATCCACTGTGTTGGTTGGCAATTAAATGTACAAACTAAATAGACCCTAAACCTATACGCAAGTAGTCATTGGTCATTTGCTAGGCATGGAAAAAATCAAAAAACTTTTATGAAATCAATACTCGGCATACAATTAAATCAGCCAATGCTCTCTGGAAAGTGTACTCTTGGGGCAGTTCCACCAAGAGCTGTGGTTCTGGAGTCACATTCCACATGTCCTGTGAAGAAAATTAACAATCAATAATTCCAGTACAAAACTTCCACGAGATTATCAACTTGCATTGAAATGTTATAAATGCAATATTGTTTCCTGGTTCACGTGGAAATTTTTATTGTCTTCAACAAAATTTCTTTAAGCATAGTATTATAACGAAAACTGCATACAAATTTTAATATTTAAAACAGGAAAACATTAAATACAAATTTTAATATATTAATATAAATGTTATTAATATATAAATAAATAAAATAAAATAAATATAAATTTTAATAAATAAATGTGTCTTATTAATATATAAATAAAATGTTGATAAATAGTCTGAAGATGCCTTTGTTATCCTAGAATGTTACATTTCTACTAAATAATATGTCGATATGGAAATATTTGTTCAGCCAGGATGCAGTTTGGGCAAAAATCATGAAACTTTTTTCGAAGCATAGAAATAAATACATTTCTGTTTACTTATAAAAAAAAACTAAAAAATAGTTTAGAGGATGTTCAGAGATGAACCTGCAGGGATATGATCATGGTCTTCTTGGGAGAATCATGGCATATGATCTTCCCATCTTCGATTCGCTCACCCATGGCATTTTCCACGTAGACTTGGGTCCCCAATGGATTTTTCGGGACCCCTCTTTCTCTGCTTGTCTTCTCACGGTGCGGACAAACTCGGCCACCGTCATCTTTTCATTGGAATTCTCCAACTCAAGTATTAAATTGAAACCATTCGGAAGCAAAACCCTAAACAAGAATTTGTTCACCTCCAGTTCAGCCTTGAGCTTCTTCTTAGAGGGAACTCCAAGGTAGCCCTAATTATTGCTTCTTTTCTTCCTGGCAGAAGATTCTGCCATCTTGGACGCAATAGATAGCAAACGACAGAGGGAACACTCTGGTCTTGTATTGCAAGGCTTCCCTTCACACAAAACTAGCAAGAATTAACGTATGCAGCAAGCTTGACATACACCACAGATATCTAATTGCTCAGAGCAAGCATGCATGTACAGCTCAAGACAAGCTCTGGAATTCCACCATTGCTACAAAGCTCCGCCCAGTAACCTCAAAACCACTCTCGCCAAACATCTATTTTCTTACAGACGAACATTCTTATCTGAAAGTCCATTATTTAAAGTCCGAAAAATCCATGCAGTAATACACAGAAAGAAGAAGCAAAAAGCTAACTTTATTATCCAAAATACTAGTTCAGGAATGTATGAAAAAGAACATGTATGAGGATTTGAACACTAGGAAGACTACGAGGATTTGAACACTGGGCAGACTACAGAACGAACACTCGAGAGAGTTACAGAGACAGAAAGAGAGCAGCTCAGTGACAAAACCAACCGTAAGATTGTATGTCGAGCAAGCATTTGTACAATCAATACCCTTGAACATGACACTAAGCTCACTGGTGGTAACAAGTTATGACAACGGAATAAATGATTGAGAGGATCAATGTGGACAAGGATGGGCGCGTGTAAGACTGCATGCTGAGCGAGCATTTGTACCATCAATACTCGTGAACATGACACTAAGCTTGTGGGTGGTAACAAGTTATGACAACGAAATAAATGATTGAGAGGATCAATGTGGACGAGGATTAATGGGCGCGTGTAAGATTGCATGTCGAGCCAACATTTGTACCATCAATACCCTTGAACATGATGCTATGCTCGCGGGTGGTAACAAGTTATGACAACGGAATAAATGATTGAGAGAATCGATGTGAATGAGGAGTAATGGGCGCATGTAAGATTGCATGTCGAGCCAACATTTGTACCATCAATACCCTTGAACATGACGCTAAGCTCGTGGGTGGTAACAAGTTATGACAATGGAATAAATGATTGAGAGAATCAATGTGAACGAGGAGTAATGGGCACGTGTAAGATTGCATGCCGAGCTAGCATTTGTACCATCAATACCCTTGAACATGACACTAAGCTCAAGGGTGGTAACAAGTTATGACAATGAAATAAATGATTGAGAGAATCAATGTGAACTGGGAGTAATGGGAACGTGTAAGATTGCATGTTGAGCTGGCATTTGTACCATCAATACCCTTGAACATGACACTAAGCTCGAGGGTGGTAACAAGTTATGACAATGAAATAAATGATTGAGAGGATCAATGTGGATGAGGATTAATGGGTGCGTGTAAGCTTGCATGCCAAGCCATACCATCGATACCCTTCAACATGACACTAAGATCGCTAGTGGTAACAAGTTATGATAATGGAATAAATGATTGAGAGGATCAATGTGGTCGAGGAGGAGTAATGGGAATATAATAATATTGAAAATGAATGAGTAATGGGAAAGCTGAAACTGTTAAGCATGTTATGTGGAGCTGCAAAGTTGTCAGAGCCTTCGTGGCATTTTGCTATTATCTTCCTTCCCTTGAAAAACTTACTTGGGGTTTTAAAAATCTTATAAATAATACAAGGGAGACACTCAAGATTTTGAATAATCAGTCATAGGTCTTACATCCACCGAAAACACACAATGATTCAATTATGCTGCAACTTTAGCCAAAACACTCCAGATCCAGTTGCAAAACTTTGATAAATAGGCAGAGACACCACCCTAAACGCTCACTCTGAGAGCCCAAAAAAAATGAGAGAGAGTTTTTTAAAGACAAATGATGCTTTCCACATTTTTCAAAAGAGGCTAAACCCATACGCAGCATATTAAACACATAAATAAGCATATGACAATCTCTCTCTTCTAAACATTGTTTCTTTCTTAAATCTCTTCGAGAATAACGATTGAACTTAATTTAACGAAATCATATTTAGAATTTCCAGGGAGTTGTGATCGGATACAACTTTCATGCTGAAATCCTCAAGCAGGATAATATACCAAACCATTAATTTTGTAGAAAGGAATTAAAAAGAGAAAAACAAAGCTTTGTCTATTTCAGCTAATGAAGACACCATCTTTGTAAAGATGTAAACCAATATAATGTACAAAACGCATTATTATGAACAAATAAATTCTTTTTTTTCAAAAATCAAAACATCCATTCTATAAGTTCCTGGCAGAAACTAAAGGATCCAAATAATAAATCATTTTAGTAAAACATATGTAAATCCAAAGTATTATTTTATGAACAGATAAATTCTTTTTTTTTCAAAAATCAAAACATCCATTCTATAAGTTTCTGGCAGAAACTAAACTATCCAAATAGTGAATCATTTGAGTAAAACATATGTAAATCCAAAGCGTAATTTTATGAACAGATAAATTCTTTTTTCTCAAAAATCAAAACATCCATTCTATAAGTTTATGGCAGAAACTAAACGATCCAAATAGTGAATCATCTTAGTAAAACATATGTAAATCCAAAGCATAATTTTATGAATAGATAAATTCTTTTTTTTCAATAATCAAACATCCATTCTATAAGTTTCTGGCAGAAACTAAACGACCCAAATAGTGAATCATCTTAAGAAAACATATGTAAATCCAAAGCGTAATTTTATGAACAGATAAATTATTTTTTTTCAAAAATCAAAACATCCATTCTATAAGTTTCTGGCAGAAACTAAATGTTCCAAATAGTGAATCATTTTAGTGAAACAAAACGTTCCAAATAGTGAATCATTTTAGTAAAACATATGTAAATCCAAAGCTTAATTTTATGAACAGATAAATTCTTTTTTTTTCAAAAATCAAAACATCCATTCTATAAGTTTCTGGGAGAAACTGAACGATCCAAATAGTGAATCATTTTAGTAAAACATATGTAAATCGAAAGTGTAATTTTATGAACAAATAAATTCTTTTTTTCCAAAAATCAAAACATGCATTCTATAAGTTTCTGGCAGAAACTAAACAATCCAAATAGTGAATCATTTTAGTAAAACATATGTAAATCCAAAGCGTAATTTTATGAACATATATATATATTTTTTTTAAATCAAAACATCCATTTTATAAATTTCTGGTAGAAACTAAACAATCCAAATAGTGAATCATTTTAGTAAAACATATGTAAATCCAAAGCGTAAACTATTTTGTCAATTTGCCACAAATTAAACAGGTGTCTAAACTTCGAATGAAATTTTCACTTACCTCGTCTGGTCCAAGATCTTCTTTTCCCCAATCATTAGCATCTTTTGCCTGTGTATTAATATTTGCGTCACAAAAATAAACATCCCCTTAACTCGGAGGGCAGATTTATTAAAAACACAGCATCACAATTGCCCACGACTGGGTAGATACATGCGCCTATAACCATTGTACTCTCGTGGAGAATGATGCCCAAAAGGTTACAGGGGCAAGCTTCGATTTTGGGTATCATTATTAGGGTTGGATTCAAAAGGTTATACATGAACAAACCTAAACAAACTTAGAAACTACAAAGCGGCAGTAAATATGGAGGCCTTGCATAGAAGAAAAGTCCAGGTCAGATGCAATTACCATCATGCCTATACAATGCAAGTTGTGGGTTCCACGTAATAGTGAGGAGACTATTTTCCATCCTTGACAGTTTCCTTGGCCTTGTGCTGGAGATTGGCTTCCTGCAGCATATGTACGACTCCCCTCATTGGTGGCCTATTGATGGGCAGGGTGCTTGTGCAAAGGATTCCTACTTTAAGAACGATGGCCATTTCCTCCTTGAAGCAATCCACAAGCTTGGGATCTAACACTTCATGCAATCCATTATTTTTCTCTATTTTATTGCACACCCACTTCACAAGATCTTTGCTCTCTCCAAATTCCAGATCTGTTGGTTGCCTGTCGGTCACCAGCACCAAGATCACCACTCCAAAACTATAGATGTAACTTTTTTCATTCACTTTGAGTGTGTAGGTGTATTCTGCACAATGCAAGATGTAAATTTGTCAAAAACTCTGATGAACTAATTCAAAATCTAAAGAAAATTCAGATTAGCATAAGATTTTCTTCCTATTCGATTTGCAAAGATAGCTCTACAAGACCAATTCAAATAGAAACATCAAACAAATTGAATCGCAGGTGACAAAATAATCACATAGTAAGAAACAATGTCCTCAACCAAAAAAAAGGGTAAGAATTGTATTAAAAGCAAGGCACTGCACACCAATGTTCACGGAGACCCAATACCCCAACATCAATATCAAGGACAGAGTGAAGCAATCAGTGCACAGTAGTGTTGGAATTCAAGGTTTGTCCATCAAATACGATTATATTTATAGCAGTACCTTGTTAATTTAGTGAATTTTAACCTGTAGAATGTTTTACAAATTTCAACCCTCCTACAAAATTCAAAATTTAGTGAATTTTAACCTGTAGAATGTTTTAAAAATTTCAACCCTCCTACAAAATTCAAACAAGTAGGAAAAACAGTAAGCAGTTCCGCTAAATAAAATAAGCACAAGAAGAACCCCACATTCGAGAATAGAATAATCAAAAAATGAAACTCGCATTTGGCAATTAAACAAACACAAGATCAAGTCAGACCAAGGACAAGATGAACCTTATACATGGAAAAAACACAACAATACCAGGCTTGAAGTTAGAAAGAACTCTAGCAGAACTTGGAAAAACAAGTAGGATCACGTAGAATTTGGGAAACAAGAGGAATCAATTTTACAATTTTGTGACAATAAGGCTCAGATCTCTTTCTTTATTTTTGTGCTAGAATGATGCTTGGTACATATATCTACCTACACAACCACGTAAACAAAGTGATTCTGAAATAAGACGGATCTTTTTCCTTTTCCCTTTTTTAAAAATCTCGGCACGAATGATGCTTATGGCATTTCTGTGGATATATAAAAAAAAAGTAGGCCAAGTGATTGTGAGTAGCTTATCACAATCTTTTCTTATAGCTAATAACTTAGTTAAACATTACTGGATTCATCACAAACAATAATAACAAGAAGCCCAATAAAGAGCAATATCATAATCACTTAGTTCAACATCGCTGGAATCATCGCACATAATAATAAGCAGCCAAAATAAAGAGTAATATCTTGAATTCCAGGGAGTGGAGTCGTACAAAAACATTTAGTTGATCGCTATTTAAGGAAGTTAGTACCTTTTAACTCACCATAGAAAAACCAGGGTTAATATGGATAGATGGATCTGTACATACCGTTGATTATGGATCCCCTATTTGGGATGTAGAGTGGACAACACTGGAAAGCATCTAAAACATACACCAAGCCTTGCGAAGCCATAATGAAATTGGATTTTAAAAAACAACATCAAATGCAGGGTTAAAAACGGATACACATCAAGATCATCGTTTTGTCAACGGTATTTGCTACTGCTGATGTACGAGAATAAGTTGTTTTGGCATCCAACAAGGGGAATAGAGACATGTCTGTTTCACTATTGGATTGCCTCAAGGATTCATGGCATTTTAAGCAATTCTCTTCTTTTTCCTCCATTTCTTCTGTATCTGATATGCATTTAAGTTCATTTCCATAACAAATATCTTTAAGATTTATGTGAGATGGCTACAGAAAGGATGTGTCTCTATTTCCATCAGGGTAAAAAGATTGTATCCGAGTCTTCTGCAAACTTAAGCTTCTTTCTTCTTCTTTGGCAAAACAGAAGTGCGACGGACTATTTGGCAACCCACTAGAAAGTCCAATGTCTCCTCTTGCATAATCATTTGTCTTGAGAAATGAATTTCCATCATTGCCAATGCCAGAATGAAACTTATCCACTGTTTGAAAGTGATCCTTAACCCTCGATAGCTCTGGACTGTCATCTTCTTGGAGGTCTGGTCTGCCACTTCCACTGCTAGTGCAATGGTTTGTTAATTCAAAACCAGTTCTCAGTGCTTCATAGACAATTTTATCAGCAATCCCTCCCATCAAACCACTACAATCATCTTCTGTCTTTAACTTGGAAGCACCACTAATGTCCTCTCTATCAATTGTCTCCAGTTCAAAAATTCCACCCTCTATTTTAGTAACTTGCAAATCATTTCCTCCTACCTCCCCATCAAACTCATCCCAATCGCCAGCACCGAAAACAACCTCCGAGTTTAAAAGCAAAGGATCGTCATCACCAGTTCCGTTCAGATTCATGGCTGGATGCAATGACCTATTTTTTTTTTGCCAGATATGATACATCCTCATCATCTGTGGCATCTCCCATCATTGAATCAAAATCACTCTAGCTATCTAAATCTGAAAGATTCTCGGACAGAGATGATACCTTTGAAATCTACAGTGTCCTCGCAGATAACTCTCCTTGGAATGCAGACACGCCATTGGCTTCTTCACCATGCCCTGATTCAAATTGTCTCACCTGAAAACCACGCTGATGCAAGCAATCAATTGCCTTACGTTCAAAATTCTCTAAGCTCTCCTGGACAGCCTCGTGGACTGAGTCTGATGTTGTTGTCAGTGGTTTATGTCACAAGTTTTGGGAAAACTGCTGGAAATTCTTGATCGAAACCCCACATTCCCCTGTTTCAACTCTACTCACTGACCCATTATCAAATTCCCTACCTAGTCCCTTTGTTTCAGACAAATAATCTTGTGTTGCTGTAAAATTCTCCATTCTCTGCAAATTTACACCAAAATTTCTTTTGGCTCGCCTAGAAGACCTCAATTGTGAACTCTCGGTCTCATACCCCGGTTCCAATCGCTCCAAACTGCGGTCTTCATGGAAGCTTATGCTTCTGACTGACATGTGTTTAATGGTCTGAGGTGCTATAACTCATGGCTTTTAATGTTGTTGCCGCCAAATTTTTGGGTTATAAGCCTACTTAGCAGGCCTTTTGGTCTCTCGAGTTTTGACATGTGTTTAATGGTCTGAGGTGCTATAACTCATGGCTTTTAATGTTGCTGCCGCCAAATTTTTGGATTATAAGCCTACTTAGCAAGCCTTTTGGTCTCTCGATCCGTATTTGAGTGGATGATATGCCACCAGGCCTGGAATTTCAAATTTACCTAGCCTGTCAACACAAAAATTGATGACAGTTAAATTATTTTCATGCCTGTCACTTCAACTTTTACCCAAAATTATAAATGTCAAAATATTTTGTATATTGTGTAAATTTCAGAAGATCAGGGATGAAGCATTGGAATTTGTAATTTGGGTGTCCATTTACTCCCTCAACTAACATTGTCCAGGTGTCATCAACCTCATTGTTGTGCCCCTGCCTAGTTCCTTGAAGGTTGAAACCATGAATTATAGTTATTAACCTAGGTGGTATATACTTATAAGCCTCTAATGTGTAAGTACCTACAACAGATTTTGACAGAAAATCTATACTGTTAAATGTCAATTTGACGTTTTTGGTATTTTGATGTCTGTCAATAATGACGTGTGGATTTCTTATCCACATGTTAAATATGGGTTCAAATCAAAAATACGTCCTGTGGGATGTCAAATTCCAGGCCTGTATGCCACACATCAAGAGTGACCTGCTTCAAAATTGAGAACCTATCATATCGACGTGTAACCAAGTCGAATACCTGTCAGAAATAGGTAATGTAATGATGATTCACACATATTTGATGCTCCACCTCAGCAGAGGTTTGATGACAGAGTAAATGAGACTAGGTTGACAGTGAAGATGAACGAATCAATGGTGGTGCCGTGTGGTTAGTTGAATGAATAAATGAGAGTTAATAAAACCGTTTTGTAACTTGTTATAGTATAATATCGAGCAAATGCTTTTGGGCAAATGAAAAATCTTGTATATTAATCCTATTGTGCAATTAAAAATTACCAAAATGTGGGACAACTGCATGAATATATACCATAAATTAAAGCTCCACAGTTGCGCATTCAGGAATTAAAATAAACAAATTGTACCAGGAAAGTGTTAGACGAATAAGTTGAGAAAATCGCTCATTTGATTGAGCAAATCGCTCCTTGATTAGTTTAGTTAACTGTCAATTGTTTGGTTTCTTGTTTTCATCGTTGAGTGAGCTGTTAGACTGTTAGCTGCTTCATTGTTTACGAAGCATTGCCTTGCATGTAATTTCTTTATATATCAATTCAATAATGAGATCCGTGTGGTGTGTTTTATGCATTTTGTTCTGCGATTCATTTTCTGTTATCCAAGATCTGTTTTCATTCTATCCTGCAATTCATTTTCTGTTATCGCAGATCTGTTTTCTCTATTCCTGCAATTCGTTTTCTGTTTCTGTAGGTCCGGTTTCATGGTATCAGAGCAGACTGCAGATCCAGCCTCTGTCCAGCTTGCCGAATTGCAAAACGTTTTTCAACAAGCTCTGTAAGAATTGCAAATCTGTTTTTTTTCTGTGTAATTTGTTTTTTTAGCCGTCGATATATAATTTTTTGAGCAGAAAATGGCCAGCATGAGCAACCAGGCTCTCATGCAAGCACCTGTTTTGAATGGGTCGAATCATAGCACTTGGGTATCCAAGATGAAAGTTTTTCTAAGCTTTAATGAATGCTTAGAGATTGTCGAAGATGGAGTTACCTTGCTGAAAGTTGAAGATCGAGATGCGAGACGCACTTACACAGAAGTGGTCAAGAAAAATGCAAAAGCCTTATGACTTATCTTTCAGGGGGTGGATGAGTCCATCTTTCCGAAAATTGAAGGCGAGAGCACCGCCAAAGGAGCATGGGATACTCTCATGAATATCTATCAAGGAACCAAGAAAGTGAAGACCATCAAGTTGAAAAATTTGTGATGGAACTTTGAAACAATGTCTATGAAAGATACAGAGACAGTCGACCAGTTTATGACAAGTGTAAAGAACCTCGTCCATCAAATCCGAAGTCAAGGTGAAGAAATTCCCGATCAGAAAATTGTGGAGAAGGTATTGCGAAGCCTTCCTGAA
>JASDQU011176019.1:0-12938 GCA_032191745.1 Picea mariana
TGAGGGAAATGTATTGTGGCTATGTATGAGGGTGAATATTATATTCTGAGAGAGGAGATTGTGAGAGAAAGAAGAGGAAGTTACAGCGGGTTTTGTTGTAGGTTGTATCCCTTCATTTGCTGGATAATAACAAAGGAAGGACCTGGCAATTTCTCTGGTGGACGTAGCCCACACTGGGTGAACCACGTATATCTATGTCTCTCTTGTATTGTGTGTCTTCTATGTTTTATTTCTGAATTTGTTTTATTTTATTGTTCCGCGGTCCTGTTTTTCTAACACTATTGGCCATTCGCTGACCCTGTAGGGATTCATCCCCATTGGTTGCTCGCTAGCAACTGTCAGGGTTTAGCAGTTGCAAAGTCGAATTTTTGGACGTTACTATAGAGTCGAAGTAAAAAATGCAAAAGACGCTGCATTCAAATTGAACCGTGAACCTAACCCACGTTCACATGGGAACGGAGAAGGAGAGAGAAAGAGCCAGCTTACGCTGGGCCTCCATGGTTATTTAGGGGTTCGAGTCCGACAGAGGACCGGAAAAATTTGATTTAGGTAGCGGGTATGTTACAAAGTGGTATCAGAGCATGGTTACAACACTTGGCCTGCTTGGGCTCAGGCACGAGCTGTGTTAGAAGATATTGTTATCTGCGTTTCTCTTTAAGGAGAAGGCCTGCAGAATGAAACTATAATTTGGAAACTTCTATAACCCCTCTCTTAAAATGGAAACTACTCTTATAGGAGTAGGAATGCACTGATCATTATCACTAATAAGATTTGAGTGCGAATGACAGAGGTAGGATGATTTGTGCTATGAAGCTGCACGAACCAAACAAGGGACATGGACTGTGTTGTCCTATTTTAGTGTTATGAGGGCCACCTACTAAAGTAGGTAGAGTCTCTTGCAATCGAGATGGTTGGTTAGATAAGGGTTAAGACCCAAATGTTGAACCCCTTCATGACTTGGTAAATCTGGTAAGGACTGGTAGGATCCTTAGAAAGTTATGATTTCTGCATTATTTAAGAGACTAAACCTTGAGCATACAATTCCTCATGATTGAGAGGACTGGTGAAAATACGAAGGGTCAAATTTACCTAACCTATAATGGTTAGAATCGACCATAAGGATAACCTGTTTGAGGAGTCCTTTAGGACTATTGCTAATGCCCAAGAGTGACCCTTGTTGGTCGTTTCCATAAAGAGAGGGTAACACCCGTATGAGTTAGGACTATGAGACTAGTCCAGTAGGAAACCTAATAAGCTTAGGAGGAATAGTATCCGTTAGATTGGAATCAACGAGAGCCATTGATCTAGAGCTTCAAGGTTTCGTCTAAGGGGAAAATGGAAGCGTAGACTTCCCAAGGTTGTGCCAGGTAAATCCCCGAATTAATCAGGACCGTTGATTGCCAGGGAGATCTAGACCATGGGATTCAGATTGTCGGGCCCGCATAGAATAGAAGTTTGGGAAACGGTGGAGTGTTGTCCACGGATTCACCGAAACATGGGATCCTGATGCATGTCTGAGAATTGACCCCAAATTCTGAGCGAAGGGTCATGTAGATGAAAGAGCCAAGAAAACCTTAGCCTTGGTCTTTCGGGTTTTCAGATTTCAGGAGTCAGGGAAAACATAATTCCTTGCAACAGGAATTCTGAAATCGCGAAATGCTAAGTGCCCTTTTTAATTTGGATCGTGGTCACCGCCGGTGGTCGCGTAAGGAAAGGGCGTAAGCCAATATAATGAGTAGTGCATGAGTTTAATGCACTGAGGATCTTCCTATTAAGAAGCATGATACTCATACCAGTAAGGTATGAATGATATATAAAACGTGCAAGTAATGCACATGTATGATGTAAGAGTATAAGTATACTAAAGGCCCAACATGATGTCCCTGATGAGTGAAACATGAGGCAAGACTCACACTTGCCAAAAATTGAATGAATACCTTGGATGCATGGTTGACCCCATTCTGAAGAGTCGTGAAGGATCTGTCTTGAAGGATAACTTAAAGGGAATGTACTCCATATCCCCAGGAAAAATCTAGTGCAATTAAATGAAAGAGTAAATGAGCAAGGATGCTCTGTTGTCACGACAAGAGGCAAATGTTTATGCCTTTGCAGATCACAATGAGAAGGACTGTGAATAAATCCTGAGATGACTAATTTTAAAAGTGGAAATGTATATAGGCTATGAAATATAACTATGATAGATACATGAAGGCTTAGGATTAGGAAATTGGCTAAGTACATCATAGATGTAAGTTAACAAAGATGCATGTTTATATTCCTTAAGGGAATATTTAGTAGACCACTAAAAATCTAACTCAAGGTTGAGGCCATCACAGTGGTGATGGATCTGCAACGAGGAAGTTGCATGCTGAAGGAGTTCCCGGTGGAGGAACTGTATAAGGTTTCTATTAGAGGAACAGAGTCACAACCCTGATAATTGTTGAAGGATTGGACAATGGGCTGCAAGGCCTGTCCATGTATAGGAATCATGTAAGTAATAGAAGACTAATAACCAAATAGTGACCATTCTGATAACCTGATGGAAGTGTGTAGGATGCACACGTTCCTGACCCATTATGAACAAAGAGTTGCTACTAAAGCATGTTGAAGTATCCTAAGAGTTAGGATGGGCCTAAACCAGGGCTGCTTAGAAAAAAAAGAAATTGTGGAAACCAGATTGGTTGGTAAGAGGCTAGTAAACCCCTGAGTATGATTAACTGAATAAATGAGTACATTTAATTGATATAGCTTGGTTGAAGCTGTGATTAAGGAAAGATAGTGAGACCTTAGAGATAACTTGACTGGGATGAAAATCCCAGGCGATGAAGAAAGAATTGGAGGAAAGGGAGAGCCCTCAATTATTTCCTTGTTGTGCATTACGTTTCTATGGAATGAGAAAGTTAGTACATTGATGAACAAAAATGATTTGACACCATAATAATGATGGTTGTAATGCTGTGAAAATGATTGAGAACTGTGTGTTACACTCATGAAAAACATTAAGGATAATGTGATGAAGTGCATACAGATATGCTAGACATGCCTGAAAATGTTTTTATTAATTAAATGCTATGATAATTGCATTTTATTACATGACGATTAATATGCCTATGGTGTATGTCATGTGTAGAAAGGAATAATATTGGAACTATTGAGAAAGATAGTTTCCAACAATGAACAACCTCAAGCAAAGGGTGACCATGGAAATACTCCAATCGAAAGGTTGTTGACGGGACTGTGAAAATCCCACTAAATTACTACTGATAAGGTAGAGGGTAGAGAAAGGGTGCAAGCAGCCAAGAATAGGTATAAAGGTATTCGTGCTGGTATGGCACAAGGTATGAAGAGATTTGGTAAGAACCCCTTCTGAAATATTTATTATTGCATGTTATACCTGAAGAATTGAAAGGGCAGTTGTATGCCTTGGATACCTAAGTAGGGTATGGTTTGGGAAGGAGAACCTGAATAATGGAGGTATGAACCTCTGGTAGTAAACACTGGTTGTAACCCTCATAAGAATTCATGAACTGATATGTCATGAACACATGGACCAATCAAGAAACGATTGGAAACAAAAAGTGCTCATAGATAGCGCATTGCATGGAATTACTTCCAGGAAATTCATATTGGAATAAAGGACGGACAATGGATTTCTCATTGAGGAAGGAGGACCTTCCAACATTATTACTCACGTGGTAAAGGTGCTAGAGAAAATCAAAATTGGGTGGCCATGAATGTTGGCACCCTGGTTATCAATGAAGGCATAATGCGCGGGCGCATTCATGCGAAACTTTTAAGTTTAATATGTACTAATTTGGGGTCGTGATCAGCCTATAACATGAAGAGTGGATTCTGTTGAAAGAATGAATGAAAGCGAGTAAACCATATGAGGAGAGGATTGGTTAAATCCCAACACTCCATGACCAAGAACCGGTCCTAAAATGTGACGAACTTGAAATCAATGCAAGAATGCATTGGGTATGAAGGTGGCCATGGATAGTGGCACATTTGTTAAAACCCTTTGAAATGTTGAATTACATGTGAATATATATATATATATATATATATGGAAAATCTAACAATTTGTTTGGCTGATTGAGGAATGAATTGCAGGAAGCAGAGGGTCATGGATATGGCAGTAAGGTAAGCCCATAGGAAAGATCGATTGTCTGTTGAGCCAAACTGTAAGGAATGTTATTTCCTTTTGAGAAAGTGAATTTTATTGTTAGAATGCACAATTCTGAAATTGTTGTGATGATGTTGTAAATGTGCAATAAAATGTAAGTACATAAGAATTGACAACTTGATTAGCTGAGGAATGAATGCAAGAAGAAGGAGTCTTGGATATGGCAATGTTGTAAACCCATAAGGAAGGCCAATTTCCTGTTGACCAAAAATGTTATGGGAAAGAAAGTCCCATACTTATGAGTCTGGTTCCTGAGTGGGACAAATATGAAAACAAATCGTGAGACTTGATAAATCTATGGGTGATAGGTTTGCAATAAAATTCTGAAAGTTAGGATTTATGATGATGTCGCATGAAATCTTGTGTACCTGTGATATAGGTGAGAAGTAAAGATTTGTTTTGAAAGGAACAGATGAAGGTTATCAAAGCTGAAAGTGATGAACATGGCTACTGCTGAGCCATGAAAACCCTGTGATAAGCCATGATCGCCTACAAAGTATTTTTTTGAGGTAACACAAGCTGGAGGGACGCCTCGGCAGAGCAAGTCTGAGAGACGCCTCGACTGTAAGACTCGATAGAGTCTCTAAAATTCTTCCTGTGCGAGAAAACCTTGGGGCAATATGGATCACCCGAGGGACTGTATAACTGTGAAGGGGATTCCTGAGCCTGGGCCGGAGGGTGAGTGACCGCAAGGAAGAGGAGACCTTAATAATTCTTGAAAACTATTGGGATAATGCACATAGTGGGTAGCTTCCCGTGCGAGGAAAACCTTGGAAAGAAAGATGAAATTATGATTGCTTTTGGGAGCTATTGAATTGGAAGTATGCATCCAATGGGTACGTCAGGGAGGATGATGAGCATGATAACAAAATTACCATGCGGATACAAATCCACGGACTGCACAGATAAGTATTATGCTAAGAGTATGAAATTTTTCTTTTCTTTTGAAATTTGAACATCAGTAAGACGTTTTTGCACAAAATTGTGGATTAATGTGCTTGTTGTCTAGGAATTATTCAAGGAAGATGATGAAGATCAAGACTTTGGAAGTGGCCAAATAAGAAAGACATGACATGTGTTTTGAGAAAGAACACCGAGGACATTGTTCCTTTAAGGGGGAGGGAATTGTAACACCCTGTTTCCCCCAAATTTGTAATTAATCCTAATACAGGAATTACCATGCGAAAGCATGATGAAAATGTGAATGTATGATGTGAATGGACCTTATGAAGAAGGTCGATGAATGTAAATAACATTATGAATTTATATCATAGGACTGCTGAGAGGGAATGTGCAGAAAAAGAGACCACGATGGCGGTGGAAGGCCCCTGAAAAGGTGGTGTTAACTTCCACCAAGAATTAAATACCATATTTGGACTCCACTAGCCCGAATAACCAAAAGCGGCTCACTGGCCCTGAAATTTAATGCCTCGCAGGCTGGTAGGTGGATGGCTTGATGAGGGATGGGATGGTGAACTGCCCATCCGTAGAGCTGTCCGGCCTGATCGGCACGAGGGTAATCATGCCACAGGCAACCTCGTGAGAGGATAAGGCGTATGGCAGAAGCGATTGAGGGGGTAGACGCGAGGGGAACTCTGGCATTATGTAGAGTGAGTGATAGCAGAGAGGAAGGATTGCAACCTTCACTCCTGGTCACTGGCAGACAAAGAGACGCAGTCTCACAACATCGTGGTCTCAGCTCGGGGGTGGCTAGTGGTAAATCCATTGGGAGTCACTATGCCTACAGTTGGGTGGAAATGAGCACCTCTCTTAGCAG
Source organism: Picea mariana (assembly GCA_032191745.1). Taxonomy (NCBI): domain Eukaryota; kingdom Viridiplantae; phylum Streptophyta; class Pinopsida; order Pinales; family Pinaceae; genus Picea; species Picea mariana. The sequence continues at coordinate 5,964 of JASDQU011176019.1, forward strand.
TCGTTTGACCCCTGGTGTTATTTCTGATAAGTGTTTTTCCTCTGGCATCTTGATATATATATATATGCTTGCTCTGATGATTATGCTCATAAGCTGTGAAACTATGAATGAATTCATTGTAAGAATGTATGTAGGACGTTTTGATCAATATTAGTAGTTGTATAATTGTATGAAAGAGATTATATATATAGCATAGGTCCTCATGAATTGTTATTTACATATGTACTGGTCTATATCAGACTTCATGTCTAGACCTTGGTTGGATGATACCCTTTTGACCTTAGGAAGTACTCTGAGTAAGTCTCCCCATAGAGAGACTCTCCTTGAATAACCCCTCAAGAACCCGACAAGTAAATATGAAGGCGTAAAACCTTGGTAACTCTGTATGAGGAGAAATGCTCCTTGTAAAATCCTGATATGGCAGCTTGAGGTGGGAATATCAAATCGACAGATGAGACTCCATCAGGAGATCTGTGGTCACCCATGACCGTCAGATCGGAAGGAGAGGAAGAAGTGTTAAGGACCTGAACCTTGATAGATGGTGATTGACGGATGAGATTTCATCGGGGAAATATGCGGTTCCCCATGACCGTTAGATTAGTAGGAGAAAGTAGAGCGTTAAATGCCTTACCACGGGGCTTTCCTGTGTCTTCGTGGGTAGTGGAGAGTTTAGAACCGTATATCCTCACGGTCCAGGAGAATATCTGGATGCTAACTTTTCCATGTCCACGAAGTAGTGGAAGAGTACATAAGGCGGGAAAGATCTGAGTCATTAGATCTTAGCCAGGAGAACCCGACAGCCATTAGATCTGTTAAGAGATGCACGGGTTTAACCCTTCTCACGACAGGCAGAAGTCCCAACAGGCATTAGGATATCGGCGTTTGGGAAATCGGGAGTCACGATGACATGAAATTGGGAATTTCTATAGGAGAAGTCTCGGGAGCGATCTGGACCATCCGTTAGTCGGGACATGTGGCGGAGATCGAGGTGTCGGGAGATCGGGTAAGTCCACCTTGAAAACCCCGACACAAATCTAGGTCATCCATCAAAGGAGGACGCGTGGAAGTAATTGGAGCCATCGGGGAAATTCCCGACATAAAGTCGTCTATCGGCATTTTGGTCATCGAGATATCGAGAATCCTGATAACAAGAGATTTCGGCATTTCGGAATCGCGAAGTCCAAAACCACAACAAGGAGAGAAGTGCCATTGTGGGCTAGCTATCAGCATAGCGGAGAATCGGGATTCGAGGAATCGACAAATCCGTGGACAAATGCTTTTCAACATTTGAAACCCCGAAGCCTCGATAAAGAGTATGACTGCGGTCATATAGGGAAGGTCGTGTGGACCAAAAGTCTAGCCTGGAGGGCCAACGGAGATTGGAGCGCGTCAGGATTTTAAAGCCAAAAACCCCGACGAGAGGTAAGGCTGCGATATTATGATTTAGTGGTCCCATGGACCAGAGAATAGCTAGGAGGGCTAACCCATAAAGGACCATATCGGTGAATTGGCTCATCAGGAATCATGGAGTCGAGATTTATATTGGCAAGAGTTCAGGATTTCCCATGGAGGAAGTCCCATAGTAGATCTGAGTCATCTGATTGATGGAGGCCATGTGTCGAGAGAGTAACCACATTGGGAAACCGGGGATCAAGGATTCAGGGGTGCCGTGATCGAGAGTCTGGATTCTCATGATGATAAACCCCGATGAACGGACGAGATTCTTTCGGAGGATCTCAGGGTCTGTAATGACCGTTAGATGTGGAGATGAGACGTCAAGTTAAGCCAGGATGTGAATATTCTTTAGGATAAGCGGTGAACAGATTTGGACGGCCATAATCCACCCGTCCAGATCTACGACTGAGGTTCCATTCTGGAGCCCCCTTACTGTTCTACATTTAGTGCTAGGGGGGGTTCCAGAATTGGATGCGCAACTCTCGAACGGTCGAGATTAACTCTCCATAATCAATGGTGCTCAAGTGGATTCTAGACCCCCCTTGCCATTATGTCTTTAAGAGGCGGGGGGGGTCCGTAATAGTGTGGCGTGTGAAGTAGGGCCCCTCCTGTCACGTCAACCACCGTGTCGGGTTTCCCTCTCTACCACCTGTGTTCCACCTAACTGCGCAATGAGGCCGTTCCCCATTTGGTTGTTCTCTACCCCTGTTGAGGTTTGTTCTTATTGGCCATTTGCTGACCCTGTAGGGATTTGTCCCCATTGGTCGCTCGCTAGCAACTGTCGGGGTTCGGCAGTTGCAGAGTCGAATGTTTGGACGTTACTGTAGCGTCGAAGCGTGAAATGAAAAAGACGCCGCATTCAAATTGAACCGTGAACCTAACCCACGATCACATGGGAACAGAGAAGGAGAGAGAAATATACAGCTTACGCTGGGCCTCCATGGTTATTTAGGGGTTCGAGTCCGACAGAGGACCGGAAAAGTTTGATTTAGGTAGCGAGTATGTTACAACTGTATTGATGCTACCAGGTAAATGGTATGTTTTGTGCTCAAGTCCATTACCTGTAATACCTCCCTAGCTAGGAGGGAGTGTTAATATTATGGTAGCTGCGGGAGGTATTTACCTCCACGTGTGAACCTGACAAGAATAGAAGACTCTAGAAAGCAAGAGAAAACCCTAATGAGTTGGCTAATAACCCTAGAAGTCTTGTCAGCTCAAGAAGATAATTTTTATTAGGTTATTAGCCTCCAAGAGAAGAAGTCAGCCAGAAATAATAATAATATACTAAACAGACACATATCCATAAGGCGAAGTTGGCCCCAACAAATCTGGCAGAACCAGTATAAATACAGGGCACCAGCTCTCATTTGACAACATCTCAGAATTGCAGACAACAAGTGGTGTGCACTGCAGTTCCTAGTTTGTTGCACACGTGTGGAGGAGAGTTGCAGGTGCAGCTGCTGCATATAGCACTTTCAGTATTGGCTTGGACTATATCTTGGATAGGGTTTGGACTATCTGATCAACTATTGTTGGTGCGCTATCCTTGGAGGAAGATGCGCTACACCTTGTTTGGCTATCTAGCCTAGGGTTTGCTTCTGGAGTAATTCTCAGTCAAGGTTAAGGTGCTCGAAGGGTGGCTTCGGCCTATGGTTGGGTGACGAGGGTATCATCAATGGTAAACGAGCACACAATCTTCTATATTCTAACAATGAAGAAGCAATGCAAGTAGACACCAAAAAGAAGTGGGAGCAAGGCATGAAAGAGGAAATGGATTCCTTGGTAAATAAACAGACTTGGGACTTGGTTCAGTTTCCCGCAAGAAAAAAAGAATTGCATAATAAATGGATTTACAATTTGAAGGAAGAAGATGGAGGAAAAAATCAGTACAAGGCTAGACTTGTTGTAAAGAAGTTTGCATAAAAGAAAGGTATATATTTTGATGAAATATTTTTTCCTTTTGATAAGATGACTTCAATTAGGACTATTTTAAATCTTGTGGCAATAGAATATTTTCATCTTGAATAGTTATATGTAAAAACAACTTTTCTCCATGGGGATTTAGAGGAAGAGATTTATATGAAGTAGCCACGGGGGTATGAGGTCAAAGGAAAGGAGAATTTGGTATGCAGGTTGAAGAAGAGATTTTATGGCCTAAAGACATCTCCAAGGAAGTGGTATTTGAAGTTTGACAGGTTTATGACAGAACAAGGTTATAGTAGATGTAATTTTGATCACCTTGTTTATTTCAAAAGGATAGAAAATGGAAGTTATATTATCTTTATATTGTATGTATATGACATGCTTGTTGCATGGTCTAATATGAAGGATATAAATGTGCTCAAGAAGAAATTAGCTAATTCATTTGCAATGAAGGATTTGGGTGCTGCAAACAAAATTCTTGGTATGAGAATAACAAGATATGGGAAAAATCACAAATTGACATTGTCTCAGGGTGAGTACATAGAGAAGGTGTTGGAGAGGTTTAGAATGCATAATGAAAAACTAGTTAGTACACATTTGGCCAGCCATTTCAAATTAACTAAGGAAATGTGTCCCACAGCACAAGAGGAGATATAATACATGTCTAGTGTCCCTTATTCATCAGTAGTTGGTAGCTTGATATATGTGATGGTTTTCACATGACTAGATATTGCACATGCAATGGGAGTTATGAGCAAGTTGTTTGAATATTGGTTGTTGTCATTGATTTCAACCCTAGTCATTGGTTTTGGACCCCAATATTGATGAATGTATTTGAACATGAAGGAGAGTGCACATGAAGATATAGCACCCATGGATGGATAGTATACATCATTTTGTTTCTGGTGGTAGGTGGAATGTCATGTGGATCCTCATGGTTGAGGAGAAATGAATTTTTGAAGATGACAAAGCAAATTGAAGAAGGAAGTACCGGTCGGCCCTGAAGATAATTAAATAAAAGAATTATAAAATAAGAAAGTGTTAGGTCGGCCCTAATGTTAAAAGGAAGTGACATAAAGGGTATAAATGCATCTCATTAAACATTCATTTTTTAACACACACAAGTTTGTTAATGAACAAGAAGATATAAGTCGCATTTAAGAGGAAATATGAAGTAAAGAAGTTTGAATTTCAAGGGAGGATGAAGTCTTTTGGTGATGTGTTCTAAGACATATCTAGGTACCTGTGGTAAAAATTTCATCTCTTTATTCGCTATAATTTTGGAGATACACTCTGTGGAAGATAGGGTTTTTGACTAGTCCTGAAGCTAGTCATAAACAGGTGTTCTGGGTAAAATAGTCATAAAATATTCATAGAGAATCCAAATGAAGTGATATCAATTTCATTGGAAAGAGTACGAGATTTAGTTTCCCGTGTACAAATTTCAGAATCTTATGTTAAATATTGAGCATGGGGCATGATGTACAAGTTTTCTCTCCTGAATAAACTAGAATTGAATAAGGTCTACCATTTTCTCTATAACTCCTTTTCTGGGAGGATTCAAGGAGTGAAACTTGGAGGCGTTTCAGAGAATACATTGATTTATATTATCTCTAGGATCAGAGTATTCTATGAAGTGAATAATTTCTAAGTTGAATAAGTCTCAGAAAGTATTATTAGGTTCTATGTGATGGTTGGTTGATGGCGATGATTTAATGTAAAGTTTTATTATCTCTCATATATTCTTGGGTAGAAGGAAGGGGCAAGGATGGAGAGGTCAAGCCTCTCTAGATATTGGAGGATTGTATCTTCCTTTTGGAGGTTTATCCCTCCCTTTATATTTGGAAGTTGTACCTACCTTTGGAAGTCATTACTTCCCTTGAACAATAACTATTGGTTATTTCTCATATATTGTGCATGGTGTATTATGGTGTATTAGTGTAACTCTTCTACTATTTTTCATTGCTCATTGGATATAATTGAATATATAATCTGGTTGAAGTATAAGTTGAATTTTTTTTTAAATTGTACTTGATACTGTTTCATCCCCTTCTCAGTATCAACAATTGGTATCAGAGTTCTCAGTATCAACAACTGGTATCAGAGTAGGTTGTCTTTAGAACAATTTAACCACTGGAAGGAAAGTCCTGAGCAGAGATGGACGACCATGAGCACATTTCAAATGGGATTCAAATATTTGATGGAAGGAATTATGCATACTAGAGTGATAGAGTGAAAACTTACCTAACATTTTTTGGAGTAGACATTTGGTACTCAGTTGTAAATGGCTATGTAATCCCAAATAATGCTCCAACCGATCCAAATTAGAAGAAGCTTATGAGTTGTAATTCAAAATCTAGACATGTTATTCTAGGAGCATTGGCACCAATCATTGCTAGCAAAGTGATGGGTTGCAACACTGCTAAAGAGGTATGGGACAAACTCAAGAGTATCTATGAAGGTGATCCAAAAGTTAAGCAGATCAAGCTTCAACGACATAGAGCAGAATTTGAAAATTTGAAGATGGATGAAAAGGAAGATATTGAAACCTATTTTCTTAGAGTTGATGAAGTTGTTAATGCTATCATAGGATTAGGTGAAGAGATCAATGAATCCTTGGTTGTACAAAAAGTGTTAAGATCACTTCTCTTGAAGTATGATGCTAAGGTCTCCGTCATTGAAGAAACTAGGGACTTGACCAAAATGACAATGGATGAATTACATGGGTCTCTTATAGCATATGAAATGAGAACAGGTACAGAAAGTGACCAGTCAAACAATGAAGCAGCCTTTAAATCCATAAAGAATACAAAAGACAAGGATAACGACCTTGATGAAGAAATAAAAAATTTCATAAGAATGTTCCAGAAGGGAAGTGGAAGATACAAAGCTAAGTCTCCTCTCAAATGATTTAACTCTGGTAGAATAGGACATATTGTTGAAAACTGCTACTATAAAAAGATAAGTCTCAACAATAAAAAGAGCTTCTACTCCAAGGATGATGGCATCTCCTCAGATGAGAGTGATGAAGAAGATAATGATGGAGGAGAAGTCCTCTTCATAACCCAAGAAACCTAGGATGATGATCACAAGAGTTCTAAAGAAGAAGAAATCATGTCTGAAGAAGATTCAGATGAAGAAACCAACCTTGATTCCTTTTGGGGATACAAAGACAATGTAGAGACTGAACAAGAAGATGAGAATCTTGAAAAGTTGAAGCATGTTGAAACTGAAAATAGCAAGCTTAGAAACACAAACATAATACTAAAAGGTGAATTGAGTAGTTGTGAAGAAGAGAATTACAAGATTGAAAATACCATTGATAGCTTGAAGGAACAATTAGAAGATTATGAAAAATTGAAAGTGGAATTGGATCACATAGAAGGGAAGGTACTATTGATAATAGAAAAGTTGAAGAAGTTCGAAAAAAAAACTGAACAATTAGATGAGATACTTAGCAATCAAAGATCTCCAAACGACAAGACAAGACTAGGATACAATGACAGTTTCAAGACAACAAAACAAGAGAAGGAAGATGAAAATGATGAAACCAACACTCCAGAACAAGTTGAACAACAAGATAGAAGACTAGAATTC